>JBCEWC010005450.1:0-24956 GCA_038996855.1 Solanum aculeatissimum
ACTCTTCCACCGAAAGCATGCTCAATGGTCAAAAATGGTGGGATTTTTTTTCTTCTTTTTCAAATATTACAACAGCTTATACATGACATCTAGTTATTCTGATCCTAATGGAACTAGAGATTCTAATAATGAATTCAAAATAAAACGTGGCATATGAACATGTAATTTTCTCTTATTTTAAATTTTGTATATGTATTTAAAAATATTATTATTTTTTGTTTATACAATATAATTTTTTCGACAAAAAAAAAATTTAGTTGAATACTTAAAATTTCTTTTCTACATGTGGCTCCGCCATTGCCATCAATCGAGCACGTGCTAATATGTATAGGTCATCAACAGTATGTCATCGTATATCTCCTTAGTGATCGATGTTATTCCACAGAATTGGATAATACCAATGTGCTTCAGAGCCAAATATATTTATATTAATTGAGTTAACAGATTTTGCCAACATACAATGAACTTGTTATCATTTTCATTGACTTGAACCATGAAATTGGCTTTACTCACTTACGTATTGCCAACATTATGGTTGAATTTAATTTAATTTGTAATTGGCTGGAGAGGTTCAAAAAATTCCTAGATGAAGCAAGCACCCATGACGAGTGCCTAATTCTTTTAATTATTATTATTTCTTCCTAGATTCTTTTGACATTTGTCAGCTATGATATAAATGTATATATGCATGCCAGAATCAAATAAAATATTATCATGATATTATAGATACATAGAGAAATATTTTAAGACTGTTATAAGAAAAGTTCAATTTCAGTTAGAATTCTTGAAGGTTATTCTACCTCGCTCATGCTTATATAAAAGATAGTAATAATATATTTCCTTGAAGAGCAGTCATGAAACATTCACGGAGAGATCAAGATGCATGCGACCGATCTCTTATTGACAACCAAATACTTTAAGAAGATTCAAAAATCCTTTCATGAAGATCAAATGAATCTCAATAAGGAGATTCACATCATCCTAAATTCAAGAAATATGCTACTAAATGCCTTCGAATGACGAAATTTTTTAAGAGATTTATTTTTAATTAAGAGAGAAAAATAAATTCGTGCTCACAATCTTGATGAATAAAATGGTTAATTTTATTTATTTTGTGTTTGTAGTACATTTTGTTAGAAAAAAACATTGCAAACAATTACAAATATGTTTAAAAAACATGCAAAGTCCCAAAATGCTTTTCACAATTTAGCATGGACAGACTTTTACCACTAGAAGAAATATAACTAAGTGTCGCATTTGGCAACTACATGCCCTATCCGTTACTACTTAATTCTTTGTCTTTTTATTTATAAAAAGACTAGCAAAAACAATTGTAAGTGGCACGTGGGATAATATCAATACTTGTTGTGACAAACGATCCAACGACTGATTTACTTTTTTCGTCTCAAAATAATATTTTTTTTAGTATTCTCTCTATATTCAAAATAAATAAATTGTTGGGAAATTTTTGAGTTTTCAAAATAATTGAATTGTTCAGGGATATATCAAAATTTCTTTCCAATTTTGCCCTTCATTAATTGAGTCTCTAAGTGTTGACGCATTAAATAGTGTTTGAAGTTTGAAAAAGATAAAAATAAAAAATATAATTAAATTTTATTTTTATTTTTTTTCTTAATATATGTGATATAATCCAACAATTCACTTGTTGAAATCGAAGGAGTAATAATTATTATGTAAGTGAAGAGATCAATAAATATAATGCATGGTTTACTAAGTTATCTCTAATTAATCAATAGTATACTTTTTGAGAATTGAATAACCCTTATTTTGAGGTGGGGAGTTACTCCCTTCGTTAACGCTCATTTTTAGTTGTCATATATATTGCGTTTTTTCAAGAATTAATTTGATTAATTTTTTAAAATTAAATTAGATTATATTAATTTGTTATTTATAAATAAAAAATTAGATATAAAAATTATGAGAAAAGTATTAGAAATAATACTATTTTGTTTAATATCAATTATATGATAAAAAAAATATCTTAAATTATTAATCAAAATAATTATGATAACTAAAAAAGAACGAAGAGATTATTACGTAAAGGAGTGATTAGGGAAAAAAGGAGGAAGAATAAAACATTTTTGCAGGGAGCAATAAATGGCTTTAACGTTTTCAATTCTCGTCGTTTCACATTGTACATGCATATTTCTAGCCAAACAAAACGACTTTGTTTCTTAAAAGGCTATAGGATAAGCTTCAATATTATTTCCATACCTTATCTTAACAAATTTATTTGTTTGCATCATATATATCTTGCATTTACACTTTAATATCACATAATAATCCAATGAAAAAAGAGAACATATTGTGATGTTCACTATACAATATGATTTGTCCAACGTAATTTATTTATTTTTTGTTTTAGTTACATAAATTATCTTTTTTTGTCATTAATTATTTAAAAAAATATTCAAAGTTCGATTAACAATTTCTTCATTTCTTTAACTTAAACTAATTATATAAATGACGATACGTAAAAATCGATAATTTAAACTCTATTGACGATGAAAAACACGTGCAAAGCAGTTTATCGCGTGATGAGGTGTCAAACCGTTAGAGAGAAAGGTCATTCACTCATTGGCATGCAAGAAAAAACAGAAGAAGAACAAAAGAAGCACGTCAAAGGTTTGGTAAATAGTGATTATGGGAGGTTGGCCATTTGCCTGAATGACTTAACTGGCCTCCACTTGTCCACTTGTTTTCTACGTAATTTTATTTGTATTAGGAATTGATTTCTCAAATAATCACGTAATAAAAAATATGATTTTTTGAATTAATAAATATTTAAAAAATTTATATGGCTTCACAAAAATTCAAATAGTTTTTGTACATATTTTATATTTCTATAAATGAGTAACTCAATAATTATTGTATATTAATTTAAATTGTTTTGTAAAAATTCATAAATTTTATAATCTAGCTCCGTTTTTAATTTGCGTAACTAGAATATCAGCCATATAATAATTAAGAATGAAGTTATATTAGTACCTCTTTATTCTATATTAACTGAATTTGTAAGGTAAATAATACATATATTAACTTTGTATGTAATGTAACTTATGGAAAAAAAATGAAAAGGAAAATATGAAGAAAAAAAACCCTTCAAATATCTATTTTGAATTTTAAATAATGATAAATTTTAAAAATTCACTTAATATAAAATAATGGGAGTAATATTTAACACCTAACACAACCTTTAATGGTTCCTTGAAAGACACTTATCATCCCGTGACACAACACTTAAGCTTAAAATTAGGAATCTTGAATTGAGAAGATAAAATAAAATTATAGGCTGTATTTACTTAAGAGTCAATTCTTCTGTCGAGCCAGAATCACTCTTCCATTTTAAAACTTAATTCGTGTCGTTTATCTTTAAAAATAAAATTTCAAAAGATATTTATGTATCAATTATGGTATATTTTATATATATTGATGATAAACAACTTTCTCTTTTTATTTCTTAATTTTGTTTTGTTTTGCAGAATAAATGTTACTTATTCATTACTCACCCTATTTTATTAATTGAACTTATGAGGCAATACGTATATACTAAGAAAAATATTAAAGAAAATAATTTGAATCATAATTTTTACTATTATCTTTTGTAATATCATAAATATAACTTTGTAAATAGTGTAATTTATCTACTAAAAAGTATAAAACTTTTCAATAAATGAAAGCGCAAATACAAAAAAAAAATTCAAACATCCATCTTAAACTTTGAATAATTCAATTATTTTAAATAATTTTAAAAAACTCAAAAGTTCACTTAAGATGAAATACTCCCTTCGTCCAACAATAGTTGTCCACTATTGACTTGACATAGGGATTAAGAAGCAGTAAATGATCGGGGTAATTTTACCAAATCACCTTTTGGATATAATAAATACAATATTTTGAAAAATATAATAGGAAAATAACTATAACTAATGATTAGGATAAATTTGGAACTAAGTATAAATTATCTCTTGATTTATAAAGTGGACAAATATTATTGAATATTTCTTTTTAATATAGTAAATAAGTAAAAATATACTAAGGAAATAAATAAAATAACAAATTGTCCAACACACGCAAAATAATTTTCAGACGGTAATTAATAGGAGTGGTTAAACCTGGTGCTCATAATCTTATTTGTGTGAAAATCGGAAAAAGGGGGCCTGGTACTGATACAAATTTAATTAGTCTAGTAAGGTGGTCATGCATGATTAGCATTTAACAAGGTTAATGACAACATTAATGAGTAGTAAGTAGCACTCCCTCTACTGGCTCTCTAAGACTTTGATGTACTAGTATATGCTATCAAAACATCGTGAATGATTAGGTGAACATCTTGAAATTTGTTAAGACAAGACAATTCACTGAAGGGTTATTGATTCTACTGTGCCTATTCGTCCGTTAGATTGATATCTAGCCGGATGAGCGATACTAATACATTTGCCAATACTTGTATAACAAAAAAAAAAAAAAAACACATAAGGATCGAAAATATTCAAATATATAGATCACTCCAGGACAAAATTTGAATAATAATTTTCACTATCACCCTTTGTGAAATTATAAATATAACTTTGTAAGTAGTGTAATTATCTTCTAAAAAATATAAAACTTAAAAAAAACTTCAAACATCCCTCTCAAACTTCGGACAATTAAGTTATTTTAAACAATGAAAATAGCTTTAAAAGTTCATTTCATATATAGAATAAGGGAGTATTCTCTTTATTTCTTTAAAAAAAAATTTATCTATGTGCGTGCCCCTTAGTTTTTAGTACTAAGAATAAATTTAAAAAAAGATAATTAATTATATTTTTTAATATTTAAATTAATAATTATTTTTAATATACATGACAATTAGAAAAACGGAGGAAGTAGAATATTTAGATCACGTGAGAATATGTTCAATAATTTTCAAAACAGTAGAGTATATGCTAAATGTGAAAAGTATTAATCTACGCGTTATTATTGGCTGCAAGAGAAAATGTTTTTCTTTGATTAGGTTTCTGAATTTTGATAGCGTATGGATATTAAATATTATTTCTTTAATGTACAGTCTGAATTCATCATGTGATTTAATTTCAAACATAAGTTTTCAGTCTGTAGGTTCATAAGCTTAGCTTGCGACATATAACTGTACAACATATAAAATTATTTTAATTAGAGATCACGTATATATCGAGTATTTTTATTTTATTTTTTAATAAAAAACATATATATATATAGAGTACTGTGCAGACGTGGCTAGTAGCTATGTAGAAATTGTTCATCTTCTGTTTCCAGCTAATCATAGCTCATGAGTGATGAATCAATATAACTGAATTCATTGTGACGAAAGACCAAAAATGTGACAATTATATGTTATGATTGAATAAATATTTCAAGAGGGTATTGATTAGAGTATGAACAAGGGTATTAGAATTTTCAATGTCATCATCTTTCAACGGTTGCTTGTCTATATTAAAATTTACACGTCTTTAAATAAGAAATAATAATTTTGATGAGTATTTTACAACAATATCTATAGTAATTGATGTATAATCTTAGGTTTGAAAAATAGTTTAAAGAATAATTAATTAAATTTGAAAAGTAAAAGTGAATGACGAGGACTACGAAATATATTCAAGAAAGTTGAATAAATTTAATTGCTAATTAAAGATCAAAACTACCTAACGCTAGAGGTGACAAAAATAGTCCTCAAAATGATAATCCGCTAAATTTGTTAAAGTTTGAACTGATTATTGCCTCTCCAATTTATATATTAACTTAGTCCATATATTTTAGCTCATTAAAATCTAAGTTGATTCATGAGAAATTTTATTAAAATAGTTTCAAAAAGAACTTTTTCGATCATAATAAAAAAAATAATAATTTAATCAGATTCTAAAAAGTTACAATATAGAAAAACAAATCAAGCAATTAAAATATAGTAATAATTGGAGGGCACCCACTTATTTGGTGCATTTCAACCCATTTAGATGAAGGAATTAACTGGCTCATTTGACACTTTTATAACATGGCATTATTTTAAGGAAAGTTTCTATAACTTTTTTTATTTGACTGAATTTTTGGTTTAAACTGAAGATGAATGCACATCTGAACAGTGTGTTCTTCACTTTCCACTGATCTTACCGTATATATATAAGGTCAAATTTTGAACTGTTTTCTGAATAATTACAATTAGCTTTAACTGGAAACATACAATTCTTAAGCAAATAGACATTTTGAGAGTTACAATGTCACGTCACTAAAATTCCATGATAAGGAAATTTCTGTCAACAATTGATGATCATATGCCATGATATTCTCTGTGAATTGAATATGAAATTACCAACCTTAATTTCATTTTGTCAACTCATATTTATTTGTGACAAATTTTAATAAGTCTATTCATATTGTTATTTGTTAGTATGTATAAACTAAATTCTTTATTCTTTTCAATTTGGTCATTCCTTTTACAAATTTAGCTACAACATACTAGTTCAATCGATTAATCGAACCCAATATATTTTTATCTAAAATTTATATTTGTGTTATAAAATTCACTAAAATGTACAAGCTTTTAATAAAAAACTTAATATTATCACTTGAAGTTGTAATTATAGAATTCATAACACATAGAATTTGAATGTTGAATTCGAGTACATGTGGGAGTCTAGGGCCAGAGTTAGAAGCTCGAATATGGGTTCAGCCGAATCTAATAGTTTTTGAACTTTATATTGCAAATTTGATTAAATATGTACAAATATTAAATTTAAATCTATTTTATAAAATTCAGAACCCATAAAGTTAATATTCTGGCTTCGGCTCTATGCATAGTGATGGAGCCACATAGTAATCAGGGGGTTCATCCGACTCCCTTCGGTGAAAAAAAAATAGAATATTTTTATATGGTAAAAATATTTATATATATATAATAGATATCGAACCTCTTTCGGTTAATTCGTATATCTATTTCTTATTGGAAAGAAAATTCGACACTATCTGTGTGGAGCAGCTTAAGCAAGAAGGAAACATAGAAACGGCAAAACTTTCGTCATGCTTAGCGCCTTGAACTGTTCCTTTTTTCTTTAATTTAATGCGTGGCGAGAAGCATGTTTTCAATTATTTCGTATCTCTAACTCAACTTGATGTTTACATTATTGTCATTACAACTAATCCTCTTGACATTTGGTTCGTTTAATTCCTACAATAAATAATGATTATTATAACTCTGTCAAAAAAATAAAAAGAGAAGAAAACGACTAGGTAACATCATTTCTTAGACAAGACCACCACGTGGTTTGGTTAATACCATTTTTTGACATCTGAAAGTGGTCCTAATTCTCAAAGCAATTTGAGATTATCTCCTAATCATGACACAATTATACACATATTGTGGAGGAAGAAACGGCTCCGTAACATATTGTTTTATTTGAGTCCCACAAAATGTTCTTTCATTCTTTATTAAAATTGACGAATAAAAAATTCAGCTTGAAGCTAAAATCCATAGACAAAGAAGGTAGTTTCAAAGGGAAAAAAACACAATAAAGGATTAGTAAGCCACCAACCTGATCTCACACAGAGTCACATAGTACTAATATTTTTTTTTCTTTTTACAAATTCAGTATCATCACAATAACTAATTGGGACAGTGAGACAAATGGGAAGTGTAAAATGACAACAAAAAATAAAATAAAATTAAAATTGTGGTAGGAGTGTAGTTTTTGGGACATAATATGGTTACTCTATTGAATGCAACTTAGGGGATTAGTAAATCCTATACATATAACAATTAATTCCACACCATAATAGCTAATAATACTACTACTGGAGCTCTATATTTGTTCTTCTGATTTATGTGCTTATTTTGCCCTTTTTTCTGCCAAGAAATTCAGTAAGTCCAGAAGCAATCAAGATCCTGGTGAGCTGATGTAATTTCTGTGTTCATATCAGTGCTGATACCTGTTTCTTGAGATGCACTGATTATGTCTGTCTCCTTTTTGAAACTCTGCTGTCCATAATTCTCAAGCAAATTCCTCAGAGTTGCAGGATCTTGTAAAGGAAATGAACCTGGCTGAGGAAAGTTGTGTTGAAGAGGGACTGTTTGGTTCCAGGTGAAAGCATTTGGAAGAGAATTTCTTTGGAAAATGTCGTTGGAATTCGAGAGAACAGAGAAATTAGGAGAAGTGTTGAAGGAATTGATCATGTTGTTTTCTTGATTCTTTTGAGCAGTAACAAAATTGGAGAAGCAGTGCACGTGACTAGGCGATGAATCTGTCAATGGTGGCAAAAGAGAATGAGAATTGCCTGTTTCATTTTCATCAGAATTCCCTCTCACAAGCCCTGAAATGTGAATTTTCTTCCCACCAGTTGTCTTTTGAAACACTCTGCAGATCACCCAATCATTCTGCAATAGTAAAAAAAACAGAAATCAGGAATCTTGAAATCAAACAGGGGACCAAACCAGAGAAAAAAATGCATAAAGTTTGTACCTTTACTGTTTTGGGAAGATTGTGAAGTGATAATCTTCCTTCTAATCTGTATTCATGAGTTACCCAATTTGTTTTTTCACCTCTTGGAGCTCTCCCTTTGTAAAAAACCAAAGTTTTCTTCATGCCAACAAGAGATCTTCCTCTGAAAATCTCCTTGTCTTTTCCAGTAGCTTTCCAATAACCGGCAGCAGTTGCCCTGTTTGTCCTCAGACCAGTTGGATACTTCTTGTCTCTCACACAAAAAAAGTACCATTCTTTTTCCCCAATTTTTGCCTTCCCTACAAACATAACAACAAAATCAACAATAGGTACCATGTCACGAAACATAAATAAAGATAAGTTATACAGGGACTATTTTTAGTTTAATCAGTTGAGTGGACGGCTAAAAGGGAGAAATCAACTTACATGGAAGCTCCCAAGGTTCAATCTTGTTCATGTCAACATCTCCAATAGCAATAGCAGAGAAATTGGTATCAACAACTTTCTTAGACAAATAATGGGTAATTAGCTCTTCATCAGTAGGATGAAAGCGAAATCCAGGAGGAAGTTCCATCTGCTGTTGTTGATCATCCATCTTAACACTTCCAGAAAAAATTTCCATCATCAAAATCAAAACCCCTAAACACCCTTTGGTAAAATTTATGATTTTTCCTTTAACAATCAGACAAAAAGGTTCCTTGCCAAACAGATAGTATATCAAGATTGAAGAACTAATGAAGTCTTAATAAAAAAACGTTTCAGAATTGGGAAGAAAAGTTGGAAAGAAAAGCCATGGAAATGATGTTAAAGATTGAAAAAAAGCAGAGAAATATTCATCAGAAGGCCATAAATACTGGTCTTTGGGGGAGCTAGATAGAAACGTGAGCTCTAAGGAACTTTTGTTTTTGGCCCTTAATTCTCTTATAATAAAAACTCTATTTTTTCTTCTTCTATGCCTTCTCATATAAACCTCTATACACCCCTTTTTATATTTGACTAAATACATTTCATCTCCTTAAATAAAGCATGTAATTCTGTCAAAATTTCTTTTGTCATATAGTGCTTATTTTTAACTAAAGTCTTGTTTTTCTTTGGAACATATAATTTATTTATATTTAGAATTTCTGTTGTGTAATAGTTGTAGTTGAAGAACCTTCAATCTGTTGCTTTCATGGGTTGTTTCAACTGTATTTTACTTTTCTTTTTTAGTCCATTTCAAAAAAATATTTTTTCCACAAAATTAAAAATATTTTAATACATTGTTATTAAACTATGGAGAGGAATAATATTTTAAGTTATTTTTTAATTAGGTATTGCTTTTAATATATATATCCTACATTCTTCTCATACAATTGTTGAGTAATTTTCCTAAATTAACCTTCTCTATTTCCAAATTTTTGACTTTTGAGCGTGTGAAAAGGGGCTACCTTAATGAAGTAAATACTAAAAAAGAGGGGTTACAGAGAAGGTTTACATCATCTACCTGAAATTAGCTTAAATCCCATTAAATTAAGTGACATTTACCTTTATAACCCCATATTTATTTTCATTAGGAATAAAAATATCTTAGTTTATACCAGTTTTCCGCATATTCTCCATGCTGTTGGTTTTCTGATTAGACACGTTAACCTCACATTATAAAACAGAAAATTAGACCAAAATGTCTTAAGCTTCTTTAAGGCCTTTCATACTTTCAATTCACAATGATACCAGATATCAATTAAAAAGATGATTTATAGATCATAAGTTCAAGTCGTAAAAACAATCACTAATATTCACATTAAGATAGTCAATCTACATCGCACGACTTAGCGATAATTGATTAATGTAGTTTAGTGTAAATATTGAGTGTGTTACTTCATTACCTTGTGAATTAGCAGTTTCTTTTAACAAGATTCTGTTATGTGCCTCAATTTGACATTACAAAAAGGGAGATTTTCTCATGAAAAGCAATTTCTGTTTGTGCAACTAAATATTGAATTGCTGCACTAATAAAGATCTAGGCTAGGGCCCATGGGAAGATACAAACATAAAGCTGAAAGGAAACATAATTATGAAGATCCTCTGGTTTTGTGGAATATGGGTCTAGGAACTTCACTTAAAAAGATTTACACTTTTGGACTCATCTTCAACTGTCTTTTATGTACACTTTTTATTTCTTTGAAGTATTTGATTAATTTAAATTTGTATTGTATAAAGGGTCATTTCGATCAAATGTATTAGGAGAAATAATTCATGTATTATGTATGATATTATTTAGTACTATGCTAATACATGCATTAGTTATACACCATGATATTATATGGTGTATAGCTAATACCTTTCATTTGGTGATATTAGTAATAATACGAGATTTAATATCATGAAATTAATATATGTAAAAAGAAAAAATAACCCACAAATCCTTTTAATCATTTTTTTTATTTTCTTGTTAATATTTTTACTAGAAAAATTTATCTAAATAAATTTTATTATTTAGAAAGATTGAGTTGCTTGTTGCTAAATAAAATCCAATACAATACTTGAAATGTAAGCTTTTTAACAGTTACTAATGAAAAGGCAAATATATATCTATATGACGTGTGTGATGTTAATTGAATATATTATTCGTTGATATATATATGTGGTTTTATGATTATTTGTATTTTGAATAATTTATAACGTTGTATTTATATTAAAACTATAACTTGCAATATTTATGTATAAATGTAGATGATTTATTCGATTTTACTATTGTTTATCGTCTTTTCAGTTTTAAAAGTAGATGATCTATCTTTTTTCAAATTGAAAATTGACGTTTTGTGAGTAATTAATTTATTAAGATGACAATTATTTACCCTTAAATAATTCAAGTGAGAATATCAAAACAAAGCAAAAATCATTGCAAAGATGGATGGGTCTCCATGAGTAAGAGTAGAATTTTAAATTTAAAAATAATACATAGTACACATAAATCTAACTTTTAACATAATAAATTAATCACTTGATAAAAAATAATTCTCGTATAATTAATCATCGCATTACTGATTCATATACTATTAGTAATCTCTACATAATTTATCTTTATATCAAACGATTCATACGAGAGAAATATTCTCTATAAAAAAAAAATTCATATCTAAAACTTAAATCGAAAAGTTGTGATTAAAGGTGAAGGGACCATAGTTATCCCCACCAGGCCACCACAATCATTGATTTGTAACCGTCTTTTATGTACTTACAAAAAGCTTATTATTGCAGGCCATCATATCTTTTTAATAGTTGATCAATTATAGTCTTCTTGAATATGCTCTACTCTTCCCACAGTACTTTTAGCCATGATTATTATACACTGGCCAAGCTTTTTAGTTGCAAAGTATATATATACTGACTCTATATTAGTGAATTAAAATTTGTTGTAGTAATTAACTTTTGTTAGAGGTAGTTACTTGTAATCATACTCTTTAGGTAAAAGTTAAACCTACTTTTTTCTCTTTTAAGATTTGGTTGGTTCATCATTGATGATAACAGAAAGAATTAACAACTTGTACTCAGAACCCAAATTGGAAACATTAGAGTAAAAAGGATGTAACAAGACTACCTACTAATCTATAATTAATATATCTACATTCAATCACTAGTTAAATTTAAATCTCTTTTTATAAAAAAAATTAAAAGAATTCGACTTGTAGACTTGTCGTTTGCCATTCTTTACATGCATGAATTTAATTTAATTTAGACAATGCATGAAACATTTTTGCTACATAAAACTTATTAATTAAGACACTTAATTTTGTTTAGTAATTGAAAATGATATAGTGTGAACACTTTTATAATATCATTCATCTTTGTTGTCCTAAAAATGATACGATTTCTTTGCACCTAGAAAAAGAAGTTTAATTTATTGTGAATTAGTCAAATGTGAAAATAGAGGTGGATTTACTATATACAAACAATAATTAATGTAACAATGTACACTTTTAAAGGAAATTTCTCAGACAATTCAAGAATCGTATAATCAAGGGTGACTCGACAGTGTTAGAAAAAAGGCAAGCGCCTTAGACCTTCAAATTTGAGGGGCCTTAATTTTTATTTTAGTGATAATAGATTATAATTATTTTTTAGAAAAGTTACTAAGTAACTACTATTTACAGTAAATATTATTTATTTCATATAAAAAGAAAGAATTATTAGAATAAGTTTGGCACGTCTGTAATATGATTATATGTCAATTGAAAAGAATTACTGAATAAAATCAATTATAATTTATTTATTTTTAAATAATTTTGCCTTTCAAAGAGATAAAAAAAATCATAAGAAAATATCTTAATTTATTTTTTAAAGTTTAAGGCCTCCATTCGATTTTTGCCTTAGGCCACTAATGTGCTTGAGTCACTCCTATCAAATAAAAATGGAGCAAATCCAAAGGAGAGAAGGAAAAACACCTTTAATAATTAGTGTAAAAGTTTATAGTGCTAGGGTATGCTCTAAACTTTTCCAAATATTTGAAAATGTCATAAAATCTAACCTTACAATGTTTAATTGTTATTCACCTGATGTCCAAGGAGAAAATAAATACTCCCTCTGTTCATTTTTATTTGTCACTGTTTTGATTTTGAGGTCAACTTGACTAAATTTCAAAGCTAAATTTAATTTTTAAAATCTAAAATTTAGATGGTTGAAAACTATACGAAAAATGATATAAGTTTCAATCTTTCTCATATTAATATGATAAAAAATTGGTCAAAGTTCTTGTAGTTTGACCTCGATAGTGACAAGTAAAAGTGAACGGAAAGAGTACTACAAATGTCTGTTGCATGATCCTGATATAAGATAGGGATATCAAATTTAGCCCATAAATTAAAATATAATTCACCATCAAGTATGACTGAGTTAAACTAGAAATGTTACTGTACATTATTACTTGTATTCATTGGTGGATTAATTTGATCATCACCCAAGTTAGCTCATTTAAAAGTTTGAGCTAATTTTTACCCTATATTTATGGGACAGAAAAGTTATTTCTTGATAGATCAAAATTGAACAAAGCATATAAAACTAATTATATTTCTTTTGTTTTGGGTTTGATTGGATATAGTCATCATAAATAAGATAAAGTTTTTGTTTGTTTGAGTTAGTAATTAAACAAACAATAAAAGTACAAATAAATACATGAAGAATGACTTTAATTATATAATATAGCTGGGCGGATTAAGTAATTATACAACACAATGTTTAGCTCAAATTAACCCTCCATCTTGATCCAAGCAAAATCTTAAACTAACTTATGTTATTTAATTTATTTATTAACTCAATCTATTTTAATCTGCCTAAATTTATCCCTAACATGCTCATTTCCCACCCTTTAATTTATCTCTTTACTTCTTGTAGAAAAGTCTACTTAATTATTGTGAACCAAAACAAATATTTTCTTTTAAAAAAAAATGATAAGTGGCCTTTCCTTTTCTTAAAAAATAGCATTAGTAGAACTTTCTTATTAAGGAAAGAAACCCAATTATAGGAGGGCCACCTGTGCAAGATTGCTTTTTCTTAATGAATTAAATTACTATAATCTTTTTTTAACAACATTGAACCGTTCAGATTGGCTTAAATAGTCAAACATTCACATCAGCCACCAAAATTTTCCCAATGAAGATAGTGCCGTCATATATAGCCAATAAAATCATCATCAAAATACACACACTTGGCTACTCCCAATTGATCCAAGCAAGTAATTGACTTTTACTTCCATAAAAGTAATTTTAATTTTAAAATTTTAGAGCTAAATTGAATTAAATGTTAATATTCAAAATTTTAGTTTTAAATATTTAAAAAATTTATGAAAAAATGTACTCCTGATTTTTAAATTTTATTTATCTGATTTTAACTTGTCAAGGAATTTAAGAAAAATAAGGGAGACTTTTGAATCTCGTGACAGTAAATTAAAAATATATCGAACGCACTAAAATACCCTTTAATCTTAAGATTTTAAATATAATAAATGAAAAGTTACATTAACGAACTACGAAAAAAGTAAGGAGATATTAATTTTTTTTTTAAACATGCTAAAAGGAAACTAGACAAACAAATAGTCCTACTTCCTTAAAATGTTGGTCAAAATCAATAGAGTTTGACTTTTGAGAAGTAAAACGTGACAAGTAGAAATATTTCTAAGAGAGAGGGGTGGGGGTGGGGGTTAATTAACTAAACTCTCGTTAGACTGGTTTGGTTAATTAACTCTAGGGTTGACCACTAAACTCTGGATTAGGATTAGTCCTGCTTCTTTTGTTCCAACACTAATCAAGAAATGAGACAACTCTGCTTGGCACAAGAATATTGGTTCTTATTGTAAATTAGTTATTAATTAGGGAATAGAATTAGGTAATATACTTTATTCACTTTTGAATTCTTTAATTACTGTTTGCTTTATTGACTATCCAAATCTTTAAAGTAATTTTATAAAATATGCTATAATGATTGACTGAGTCATTATCATGCATTGCCTAACTATCAATTTACAAAAAGATGGTGATAACTATTTTTTTTTTTTGGTCAGCTCATTATGATCATGTTTTTAGGTCCAAAACTTACAAGAATTGTCTGCAAATAAGCTTATGTGTTTTATTTAAATTAGGTTTTATTATCTACGTGGGCTTATGTGCCACTTCTTGTTTATATCTGTGGATGCAAAGTTGCCATGTTTCTTATGCTCACAAATTTATTAAGGTTTGACCTAAAAAATAATAATCATTTACTTGATAAATCAAATTAATGATCTCACTTTTCCTGAATTGCTTCTTGTTGTTAATAACCAAGTACAGTATTGGTTTCTTTCTTTATTTGAAAGTTATCATTGTGTTTTTTTTTTTTTTTTGTTTCCACCCAGTATTCGGTACCCATTGGAGCCCGACTAAATCCGAGGTCGCGCCGGGAAGTCCCACATTTGGGGTTAAAGCGCTCCCTAACAAGGATGACTCCGTACTCAAGGGGACTCGAACCCGAGACCTCTAGTCAAGGATGAAAGAGTACTTACTGTTCCACCACAATCCTTGTTGGTATCTTTGTATGTTCATACATGACATATATTAGTCTGTTTGATTAAGCTTTCATAATCTGCTTATTTTGAAAATTATTTTTTTAAAATAATATTTATGGAGTTTTGATAATTTGTTAACATTACTATTCAGTTGAGAATATAGTATATGTCATATGGTTTCACGATAAATCACTTGTTTTTTGTGCAAATTTACATTTCTGTTATAAGAAATTCATTAAATTTTGATAAATATGTGATTGTAAACTCATTTATCATTGTATATTAACTTGAAATTACTGTTCAAGTCGATAAACTTCAAATTCCGAATATCATTATACACGTATCTATTATGATGAGCAACAGTAGTGGTATGGTTTGATTTTTTAATAGATGGAGAAGATATAACATACCCAATTTGGGGGAAAATAACATTATCCCTTAGTACATGATGTGTGCAAATAATAATCAAGATCTTCTTAGCAAAAGATATTAATGATGATGACGATGGTGATGATGAAAATAAATAAATAAATACTATAATTATAATTATTATATAATTTCATAAGGAATTTGGAATATAACTAATTTGCCAGAAATAGTAGCTCTTTCTGATTTCATAATCTAGATGTCTCTTAATATACTACTTACTACTAATTAAATAAATCATACAAGATGTCTCTTAATATACTAATGTGCTGGAGGATAATCATAAAGCTCTAGTAATTATTAATACATTAAAAAAAGGAGGGAATTATTAAAAAAAAAGGGATAATAATTTTTATTTTTTTTAAATTCGAACTATTATTGCTTTTAATTTTGAATACTAGCTAGTCATTCTTTCAATTTTTAATTAAACAGATTGTTGTATATTTCTCTTTGCTGATGAGAAACAGGTTTGAATCTTCAATATATAATGTGTTGGTTAATACAATTTTATAATATATAGTATTGTAGTGTATTATATTATTTTTATTAATACAATACATATTTGAATAGATTGTATCATTTTTCGTGATTATATGATGCCACACATCAATAATTGAAGGATAAATCTAAGGAAAAAAAGTAAGATATATATGGAGTTAGAATTATTATAAAAAGCTATGATAAAATATAAAATTCAGATTATTAGATTATTAATAAATAAATAAAAACAAAATGAAAAGATCTATAATTTGCTTTGCAGAATAATTATAATTAATGACAAAGGTAAATTAAAAATTAAACGTAAAATTATCTCTTGATTTCATAAACTTATTATTGGATATTCTAAAATATTATAAGGTCAAATAAAAATAGACAGAGAGAATAATTTAATTGTTTGGTTCAAAATAATTAATTGTCACAAGTTTATTTGAAAATTCCCAAAAGCCTGTCAAATCCCCGCAAAACTTGGATGATTTTCCTTCAATTTTTCATTTTTTAAAATATTCCTTGCTCTCTAATTATGAGTATAACAACCAGAAATGCCAGACAAAACCCTCATGGGATGGAATTCCTTTATTATTAATTAAAAATCTAGAGTTTGAAATTTAAAAATAAAAAAATATGTTATAAAAAGTCTTTTTTTTTAATAATTTCTACTCACGAATTTAAATTTATTGGATCTATATTACACCCACAAAAAGGTTTTAAAGGAAAAGTTTATCGAAGATTTGAGAGAGCGGGACTGTCTCGACTATAACAATGGCTTCGGGCTACAAAGTTTTTAGGGCCCTCAATTTAAAATTTTCTTTTGGGTAAAAAAATATAATAATAATTGATTACTTTATTTAATATGGAGGTTATTCTTATATTTATTTTTTTTTACTCTTTTTTATTTTTATTCTTTCAATATTGAATATTCTAAAATCCAACAAACAGTTAAACTTTTTGTATTATGCAAAATATATTTTGTGTGTTTATAAAAAAATATGAAATTTATTTTTTGGAGTTTTCTTTAAAGTGCAAGCCTACAACAAATCAATACGATTTTAATATATTTATATCAATATCAACTTATCAAATACAACACAATTATTTTAATATAATTATATTAACTTTTTAAATTTTTTGAGTCAAGTTTTATTATTCCAACTTTATATTATATTTTTCATTCTTTTAATTCTAACCTTGTCGAAACTTCACTTATAGGATTACATTAAGTATGTTATTGTTCTTTGATTTACACGTGACTACTAAAAAAAATAAAATCTCTCAATGAAGATTGCCTTTAGACCTCATAATTTATTGAGACAGTCGTGAGAGAGATACATAAACTCCTTTTTTTTTTGTTAAAGAAAAAGCTCAACTTAATATGACAGTTTAAATTGTTTTCATTTTTAAAAATAGAAGATTAGCGTCTCTAAACGAAAATTAGTGATGGAAGCGGATCCATTAATAATGGGTAAGCAAATTTGAGACGAAAGCTTTAATGTCGGAAACAAAACAAAAATACAAGAATGTCGCCCCCTAATTACACTTGTTAATTCTATTCTTGTAAACATTTTAGGATGTTTTCTTTTGTGGTTGTTATCATATGATTGATCCCTTTTTTGGCCATTTTCTTTTTCCCCAAAAAACAAAAATAAAGTTGCTAGTCATTTTCATTTATTCTTTTTTTTTCCACCAATTTTTTCATTGTCTTTGCGTCATGGTATGTTATTTTTACTCTTTTAGGTCATTTCAAGTTTGTTCTTTTCGTGTAACTATTTCATTTTTCTTCCTAAAATTACTAAAGTTTGTCAACAAATCACAGGATTTCAGTTTCATGCAGAAAATTAATCAATCAATTATTGATAAAAGAGAGAAAACGCATTATAAAATGTTCTCTTTTGTTTTTGCACAAAATATAACCAAACAAAACTCTACAATAACATACCCAGTGGAATCTTACAAGTGGGGTCTGAGAAGGGTAAAATGTACGCAAACCTTACCACTACGTCATAGAGATAGAGAGACATTTTTCGAAAGACCCTCATCTCAAAAATATCAGGCCCCAAACACAGAAGATACTAGATATGAAAGTAAAATGACTAAAGTGGAAAACAAATGATAATATGTAGATATAATAAAAATAACAGATATGAGACAGATAATAACAACACAAGATATAAAGACACGAGTACACGACTAATCTTACTAACCTACTATAGCACAAGGCTAGACATCATCCTATCCCTACCAGCCTATTAACTTTCTACCCTAATACCAAACACAACTCTATTTATATAGATTTCAAATTAAATTAAAAAAATATTTAAATTCTATGGTCAAACGCCTACTAAAATACTTCCGACGTTAGAACACATCATTGCCCTTTTATGTAAAGGCTCATGCATTATGCGTATGTTGATAATAACAATGAGAACCAGATTGTAAATTTTAGGGAAAGCTATTGATATTTGCCTTTGTAACTAGAATTTAGGATTTATACATATAGATTAAGATCCGGACCAAATTAAATCTTGTCGATAAACATAAGAGTTATGAATAGCAATTTTAGATTCTGAAATCGATTTTATAAATAGTCAGTTATATGTTTGGATAGAAGTACCGAAACTAATTAATAAACTATAGAGCCCAAACTTGATCTTTTGTTGATTAAATCTACAAGAATGATGACAATAATTGAAGTGGGCTGGTTATCTAACTCTGGCATGATCCCTTTGAAAGCACTATAATAGGCCTACCAGAAATTATCAAGTAGAACAAAACAATAACATCTAAATCAATAGGCCCTGCTGATGTTTCCTTCCTTGCCATTTTCTGTTTCAATTTGTGATAGAACTAAGAACAAATCCAGAAAACAGCTATTTCAGACGTATCTCTATGTCATAATCTTGGCCAATTGGGAGGGTAGCATGTCATATTTTCTGGTTAAACTAAGCACCATGACACAATGTAAAAGTTTTTAAGAAAAAAAAAAAGAAAGAGAGACACAACGTCAATGAATACCAATACTACAACAGTGAAGAGCAGGGCTTTCATTTCTAGATAAAATTGACAACCCAGATGGGTTTTCCCTGGAACAATTCACTGTACTATTCATCGTCTAGCTAATGCATAGGCAAATTTGGACCAATGGAACAAGTTTATAAGAGAAAGAGACAGAGTCAGCAAGGAGCAGGAGAGTCCAGCATGCAATGCCTTGCAATGGATGAAACAGAACTTAAGACTAGCTTACATTTGATTAAATGAATGAACCGAAAAAACCTGGGTGAAAAAAGAGTAAGGGTGTATTTCCAGCATAGATACTGCACATTCTTCGCTTCCTTCTGTACATAACATAAACAAACGCTGGCAAGATGAAACAATCAAAGCAACATCTGTAGTTTGTTGACTTCAGTTAGATCATGGTCCAAGCCCATGAGAGCATGTTAGGTACTGGAGAAAGTCAAAACAACTAGTTCACAAATTTCTTATGAGATGTTATACCAACAAACAGTCCGCTTAAAAGAGTAAAAAGAAACGGATTTCAATCGAGGGAAGCAATTAGAAACAATTCAAGTACCGTCTTCTTTGGTAAGTCTGTGATGCTTAGCATCACAATCCCGTGGATTTATAGAGAGTATGTAACGTGGGATTTAGTAGGTAATCCACTTCACATCTAGCATAGTCCTTCATAACTGGTAAGATGCATCATAATGAAAATCCACGAATACTTCACCACTTGGTGCATCAAAGCACAGGCTAAGAGCATTTTGATAAACAGTTGATTTCACAAAGGATGTATACAAAACCAAGTTATTGACTTTATCAAGTACGCATACAAAAACCAAGTTAACGCATACACTAGCAGTTCACATTTGAACAAACTTCTTTTATTTACAGATACCATTAATTAAGATATCTTTTTCTGTTTCTTCTCCTGCCATTCTTTGATTTCAGCATCTATTGTTGCTTTCACTTTTGAATGAAACCCAGGGTATGGCTCATAGCCAAAAAGAGATTGGAGGGCCTGTGAAGAACCAATAATTCATTAAACATAAGATAATGAAACCACTAAAAGTATTTGTATCCTAACATAGATGATAGACCTAGTATGATTACCTCAAGGAGTACAAAGAATGGTGCCATAAGGAAGGCTTGTGTAAGATTGTCCAAAAGGGCAGGTGCTCGCTTCTACAAAAGTGAATAAGAATGTCATCTAACCACGTTAATGGAAGCAATTAGAATCATACATAAAATTACTACAAATGATCACCTCAAACACTCCGTGACCTATAAACTGTCCAGTCCAGCAGAAGAATTGAGCTGCTAGAACAACCTGGCCATGTGTTTGTCATAGACTCATAGTTAGCACCAACATCACATACTTGATTCAAGAAGAACAAGATAGATTCACTTCTGACCAAACCGATCATGCATTATAAATCTTTGTCCGCTCCATATGAGAACTGTCCAAATACTAATTAGTTATTGGTCCTTTCTCTATAATTAACCATGGTTTTTGGGCCAGCTTGTACGCACTTCACAGGGTACCAGTAGGGATGGCAATTGGTAAAAGACAGGTGGTGGGTTTTGTAGAAAAATCAGCTCGGGCGAACAAAAAATAGCAGATTAAAGAACTTTACAATTTTAATATTTTCAAAGGAAAAATGACCTAAAATAAAATTAGGAATAACAGTAAGTAAATGGGTTATCTTAAATCCTAGAATGCTTTGTCATCTTCAGAAATCCAACAAAAACTTCAAATAAGGGATTATCATCAAACTTCTCCAAGCTAAATTAAAAAAATGGGAGAATATAGTGGTTTAGACAAAAGATTTAACAATCAAAGAATGAAATGAATAGCAAAAGACAGCATACAATGGTATAGACCAATGATATAACAATCAAAGATGGAAAAAGATAAGTTTTAACATCTATAGGGATTGTACAAAAAAGGTCATAATTTTTAATATCTTTTACCGGCAACAAGCAGTGGTAATGTTGAATAATGATAACCCATATGGATAAAATTGAAAAACCTCACCCTCTGAATTAGAACACATAGGATCGATTGGTATGGGGATGGGATAGACAAAGTTATTCCATGGATTGGGATATCCCAAGAGATTAGTTATCCCACCATAATAACTAATCTCATCCTTTTAGTACAAATGGTTGATAAATAATTCTAGTACTAATAAATACCTCTAACCAAGCGTTGGATGAAATAATCTTGCATTTTATCCCGAAATTAGCATCCCTTATGCCCCATACCAACCAACCCCATATTAGTTGCTAATAACAAACTCATTACTCGATAAAATATAACACTTTATTGAATTGAATAAATAAGTAAACAATTGCTCAATAAATAATACTATATCCAAACGCATGGTTAATAGTAAAGACTATCAGTTACATGATAATACTCTTGCCAGAAAGTTGTGAAATGTATCAGCGAAGTCAGTTAAATGACTTGATCTTTAATGGACCATCAGTGTCATGTCCAAGATGTGGAAATTAGCTACATTACAAGAAGAACTTTAAGTTCCCCTCTTTAGCTTTATTTTGCCAGCTGAGCATACAGGAATAGCAATTAAATGACTGCTATAGGTCAGCACTAGAAATGTATGTAAGAAGTGCATGGAATCGGCAAATGACAATTGATACAAAAAGTACTTAAGATTGGCAAGTTGCAAACCTGGATTAACAGTGTCCCAAGTTTTCTTCAGGTCAAATAACATTGACTTTAATAACTTTTCAGCAAAATTCCTATAACCTGTTCTGGGTTCCAGTTTACATTATTTAGTCTGTCTAACTGGTGTAATCAGGAATTGTTCCTGATTGCATGTCAGTGCAGGACAAGGGTGACATACAGAGAGAACCCCTAATTTACTTGAAAGGCAACATGGGTGACATACAGAGAGAACCACTAATTTACTTGAAAGGCAACACGTATAAGGACTTTAACCTTTGAGTGAAATGAACCCCATTAGGGAAAAGTAGATTCAAACAATTCATATAGATGCCTCCAATTAATTCCGGACTGAGGTTTACTTGATTGGAGGGGTGCAATAATATAGTAACAGATCAAACAGGGGGGGATTGTGATTCTAAGTATGATGGTCGGCAGAGAAAGGAAGCATGTGATGGTCAGTTAATTTGGCTTTACACACTATCAAAATATGGCTCAATGTGACAATAGGCTGAAAAGTTGGCTATGAAAAGATGAAATCCTGAGACTCCAATTGCTGGTAATAAGCAGAATGTACAACCAAGGAGAACAAACAAAGAGGTAAGAGTGTAATAGAAAGTATTTCATCAATTCACCACAACACACAAACTCAACAAGTCCTCAAATCTGTGTAATGATATCAGCTGTCATGTTTCGCTTCTCAAGAGTCAAAACAACATGAACTTGACCAACATTCTAAATATATTTTTTCATCAAATGCACATGAGAAAAATTGCAACTATTATCTAAATTTTAATTGTAAAACATTGAGTTGATCTAATCCAATTTATTAGTCAAACTAACTCTCCAGAAGCGAAACATGAGTACATGACTAATAATTTTTGCCTGTTTCTAGATCAACTGATATCCAACATGATATGCAATATCCCAAAACTACGGCAGCACGACATAAATTCAATAAAGAGAACCCCCAGACGCAAGGTAGAGACAACAAAAAGACTCAAACTTTAAAGGAAATAGAAAACCCCTTTACCTTCCAGGCTAGAGAGAAGCCCAATTGACGAGCAACCACACCACTGTAAACCCAACAAATTAAACAGAGCAACGCAGCCAAAGAGCCAGCTTTCTTGTCCAAACAGAAGTAGAAGAGTGCATAAACCATAGCAAACAAAAACCCATAATTGAGGACCAAAGAGCTGTGCTCACAAAGCTGAATCGGAGGTAAATTGAAAATTGAAGGAGTAAAATTGAAAAGAATAAGAGCGGTGAAAAGGATAGGCCACACAAACAGCATGTGAATGAAGATATTCACTGGGTTGCTATGGTAAGCGCCATAGAATGCGAATTGCTTCTCTAAGTCAAATATTCCCATCGCTTTAACCCCTTTTGGTAACCAGAGGATTACGATTAAAATGGACTTGAAATACACACTGTTGTTGGGATTATAAAGAGGAAAGTAAACGGAACTGGGAACCTTTACGATATTGTCTATGATGTTTTCCCCTTTATGTGGTCAAAGTCCGTGTTCAGCTTCTTTTCTCGACCCCAATGGCGTCGCTTAGTTATATGAGCGAACCTTGTTTAGGCGTTTCGTTTCATATCGCCGTCTCAGTTTGCGTCAGTTTATTTTTAAAATTAATTAATTATCGATTAAATCATTCAAATATCACAACAAAAGAAAATTACATGACAAATAGAATAATTATATATATGAGTTACATTTAGTATCTTTTATTGTCACTCAGTTTTAATTTTTACTTTAAAAGTCACTCAATTATATGTGTTTTATTTTCAAAGTCACTCAATTTTGATTTTTACATCAAAAGTTACTCAACTATAAATATTTTACTTGTAAAGTCATTCAACTATAAACGTCTTACTTACAAAATTATTTAATTATTTTTCATATAATCTTCCTTAAATGAAATTTTATTTAAAAATCAAATTCTAAAAAATTGAAAACGATGCAAACTTCTTTTAAAATGTTTACAATATGTTAGTTTAGATATTTTATAAAATAATTCATTCGAATTTCTTTTTAAAAAGTTACAATATGTTGGCAGTTTTTTCCTATAAAAACATTTGGTTACTAGAAAATATTAGCTCTAATTTGAATAAAATTACCTAATAATCAAATATGTAATTTAGCTATTTTAAAATGTTTACAAATAATAACCAACCAAATGACTTTACATCAATATTTTTTAAAAAAAAAAAATTTCATATAAGTAAATTCTAATGAAAAAGAATAATTAAATAGGTTGAGTTGAGTTTGTAAGTAAAATAGTTATAGTGAAATGATTTTTGAAATAAAAATCAAAGTTACGTAACTTTCTAAATAAAATATTTATAGTTGAATGATTTTTGAAGTAAAACTCAGAGGTAAGCGGCTTTCTGTGTTAAAAGTTAAAACTTGTTAGTTGAGTGACCATAGAGGACACTAACTCACATGAATTGACGAATTGAATTTTCTTTTAAAACAATTTTTAATATCGTTAAGAACCAATAACTCGTCGACACCTTCTATGTGTTTTAGTTGGAAGGAAATTTGTTAGTGATGGAAAGGGGAAAATGAATTTAGGTACATTAAATGATAATCTTATTTTAAAATGAATACACGAACCTATTCTAAAGGTTTAGTTATGAATTCTAATCAATGACTTGTAGTTAGGTTCTACTTTAATTGCTTTCAATTTAAAGTTAATATTACTCTCTCCGTTCACAATTAAATGTCAAATTTTAACATGACATATCTATTAAGAAAATAATGATTAATATAGCAAGATTATCATTTTATCCCTATTAATTTGTAGGACTATTTTTTTTAATTAAATTTTTTTCATATTAACTTAATTGAATTGGGGTA
>JBCEWC010005451.1:0-24954 GCA_038996855.1 Solanum aculeatissimum
AGGTAGAATTTAATTATTTTATTCTAAGTATCTGAATATGAGAGATAAATTAAAAAAATGAGGGATTTGTGTAATTTTTTTATATGGTAGGGAATATAAGAAATTTAGATAAAATAGGTAGTGTATTTTTATAATTTTACCTAGAAAAAATAGATTTAAAATTTGGTCAATTGAATTGCAATTATGACTAATTCAAACGTAATCAAATTGAATAAATCAATTAATTTGACTATGAGATGAATTAATATAAATTAATTAAAAAGCTCTTTAATATTAATGACATGAAATAACCAATTTAATTATGAAATAATTAATTCTAAAAATAATTAAACTAGAGTGATAAAAACAAAATCTATTTGAGGAATTCTTGAAAGATTATGAAAATACGTAAAATATAAGTACAATTGCAACTAAAAGATTTAAACCTAAAAATCACTTAAAAATATTTTTTGCATTTTCAAAAGATAATTATTTTAAATTATTAAAAATTAAAAGCTCAATAATTAATTTATATTATGGAGGGTAAAAATTGGATGTCAACAACTTTTTTCGATAGAGTTGAATGAGAAAGAAATGATGGGTCCAATTCTGACAAATCTGATGAAAACGACATTCAGGAACACGAGATATTTTATGCATAATTTGTTTGTATATGTTCGTATTTGTATATTATCAACAAGTATACATTTAGCTCTTATTTGTATATTTCAACATTTACATATTAGTACTTGCATTTTGTATACATTAATTTTGTAGCTCTTATTTTGTATGTATATATATATATATATATATATGTATGTATGTATGTATGTATTTATATTTATAAATTTGATATTTTGTTGTATATGACTTTATGAACCTGTTTGTATCCACGTTTATTGCTATAAATGTAATGATATATAGTTTGATTTGTATATTTACAAAGTTTTTTTTTATGTAGATGTGATTTTTAGGATTTATATTTGTATATTAGCAACAATTTTATACTCTAAATTTAATCTGTATAATTTTAGCATTTATATTATTTATATATTTGTACGGTTCAATCAATTGTACACATATATAATTATTTGTATAAAAATCCCTATTGTTGAATAATTGATACAACTATACATGTTAATGATGTTTATTTAAAGAGTTAAATTTATCATCAAATGATTGTAACAAACATTGCTATATAGAATTTAATAAGAACAAAAAAAATTAAACAAAAAAAAGTGTACAATTAGTCTTTATACATACAAATATTGAAATACACACACAAATTAGTCATTCAATCAATACACATCCACAAATTATGTGTCAACTATACATATCATCATAACTCCAGTAGTCAATCATATAAATACAAAATAAAAGAACTTTTCAATACATATACGAACTATATTATCAATCGATACATATTCAATAACTCCAGTAGTCAATTGATATAAATACAAATCAAAAGGGTTTTTATATATACAAATTATGTAATCAATCAATACATATTCAGTAACTATAATAATAAAAAATTCAAACAATCAATCTACACAAATACAAGTCATATATGGTAAGAAATTCTAATCAAATACAATAATCATAACTTGTGGGTTTGTTTTCCATTTTAATAAACAAAAAATATTATCTATTTTATTAATTAAATTGAAAGACCGATTTATATAAAATATGAAAATTCACATAACTATATACATAATAACTAAGAAATCTATATATACAGTTGTCAGTGTGGAAATTTTCGCGATGAAGGATATATTTTAGGCAAGGACCTTTAATTAAATTTAGAAATCATAATTTAAGGAAATTATTTTCTAATTTTCGTGATGAGAGATCTATTTTAGGTGAGGATTTCTAATTAAATTCAAAAACAATAATTTAAGGGATTTGTTTTCTATTCGAATTTGTATAATTGTTAAATTTTGGATTTCATATACAAACGGAAATGGCCTCAGTTGTTATAGGTACAATTTGGAAATGTAATTACCTAAATTATAACTATTTGGACCTATTAAGTTTTAGATCTAAGTTATTTATGAAAATTCCTCATATATTTATTGTTGTATATAAATGTGTATGTCTATGGGTGGTTGTATTTGAGAACGGGAATAGGTCAAGTTTTTAAAAATAAATTGCTCAATTTTTGAAATTTAAGAAAGGATAAATTATGCAAATAATAATTTATTTTAAACTTATTTATTAAAAATAGCCACTCTTTTGAAAAATTATTAATTATAACTATATTTTAATTAAATGTCAAATCAAAAGTATCCTATTATTACTCTCTCTCTTTTCTCAACTTATTTTTAGTTTTTTGTTTAAAATTATTTAATATTTAAAATTGAATCTTTCTCTCTCCTTTTTAACCTAATTTAGACACCCCTTCCATTTATTAAAAATATGACTTAAATTAGTTTCATCAATCAAGAAATTTATTTGGTTCCTATAAATAGTGCTACTTGAGCTCCAAGTATGTAGCCATGACTAATACGAAAAATAAAAATTTGAAACTTCAATTCTTGATTGTTTATTTGATCTTTTTACTTCCAAGAAGATGCAATTTTTTCCATCCAAATAAAAAGTTATCACAAAGACTGAAATATTAAAAGATAATACATTTTGATATTTGTACTGTGTTCTCAAAGTAAAATATATTTTTAATTTATTTCGTGCACTCGATTTTGAATATAAAAAAAATACAGATTCCTTATTCCATATTAAAATGTGTATCCTTCCTAAAATTAAATCACAATATCTTTTAAAAAGCCTAATAATGTTATAGTTTTGTTAAGATTTAAGGAAACATTTGATATTTTAATGAACTCCCAAAGTAAAATATATTTTTAATTTATTTCGTGTATCCAATTTTGAATATCAAAATGATACTAATTCTTTTTCTATATTAAAATCGGTATCCTTTTCAAATTATGTTTTGTCTCCATTTTTGAATATCAAAGGCATACAAATGACTTATTCGATATTAAAATTGGGAAACTTTTCAAAAAATAGATCATGATGTCTTTTCAAAAGGTTTATTACTTGTTTAGTTTTCTTTTGGCTAAAGGATACATTTGTTATTTTAATGTATTTTTAATTTATTTCATGTATTTAATTTTGAATATCAAAAGGATACAGATTCCTTATTCCATATTAAAATGAGTTTCCTTCCCAAAATGTTTTCACTATTAGTAAAACATAATTTTAATTTATTTCTTGTATTCATTTTTTAATATCAAAGGGATACAAATTACTTATTCGATATTAAAATGGGTAACCTTCCCAAAAATATATCATGATGCATTTTCAAAAGGTTTATCACTTGTTGAGTTTTCTTTTGGCTAAAGGATACATTTGATATTTTAATGTATTCCCAAAGTAAAATGTATTTTTAATTTATTTCATTGAATTATACTTCAATCTTATATTTCAACTTCATTGAATTGTATCTCAAATCAACACCAATTTGTTTAGCAACTTCTTCCACTAATTCTATAAATGTTGCATATTATTTCATCATTATAGCCTCTATTCTGTAGTCAACATAACAATTATCATCGTTCCATCTTCCCGAATGCATTATCATGAAACTAATGCTCCCCATAGCGTATTGTTTTCCATCAGAAAAAAAAATATTATAACTAGGATAAAATTGTATTTCACTCATACATGAAAAAATTGTATTCCAAAATATAACTTAAACAAATGTATCCAGAAAAGAAACAATCTTAAAATGTTAATTTAAAAATAAAAGCATACATCTTTAAGATAACAAATTTTTGTTATGTTTTTTCAGAGATACATACACTCGTACCCCCATATCATTGAGTATTTCCAATGGTGCAGTTGTACTTTCAATCTTATACTTCAACTTCATTGAATTGTATCTCAAATCAACACCAATTTATTTAGCAATTTCTTCCACCAATTCTCTAGATGTTGCATATTCTTTCATCATTATAGCCTTTATAGTGTAGTCAATATAATAATTATCATCGTTTCATCTTCACGAAGGCATTATCATTAAACTAATGCTCCCCATAGCTTACTATTTTTCATCAAGAAAAATATATATTATAAACAGGCTAAAATTGTATTTCAATTATACATGAAGAAATTGTATTCTGAAATATAACTTAAACAAATGTATCCAGAAAAGAAATAACCTTAAAATATTAATGTTAAGATAAAAACATACATCTTTTAGATAACTAAGTTACAACAACAATACACATTACTAAATAAGTATCCATTTCATTATATTCACAATCATTCCCCATAAATTATTGTTTTCAATGAGATACGAAAAATATTAAAAAGCACGAAAAGCACACCACAATTTGTATTCCAATCATACATGAATAAATTGTATACTCAAATACAATTTAAATATATGTATCCATATAACAAACAACCATTACGTGTTAAATAAAAGAAATACACCTTTTTCAATTTAAAAAAATATAAATAGCATAGATTACCAAATATGTATCCAGTTCATTATATTCACAGTTTTTCATAACCCTTCTTGGTATTTCAGTTTGAACTTCTCAATCACTAAGCTAAGTTGTATTCATTTTTATTCGATGTCACATCCGAATAAAAAGTTACACAAGTTGTATCCAAAAAGTTTATATATTTTATCACTTGTATCTTTGAATCTTACATTTTTAAATAATGCATGATAGCTCAACATAAGAATACAAGTTTTTAATAACAAGTTTTCCAAATCTATTATATCAAAATACAGGGACAATAGAAATTAGTATTCCAATTCCGCACATACATAGACTACACAAAAGACATACAAAAACAAACTTATTTTCCATAGATGAAGATCTTAGTATTCCAATTCAACACACAAACTTACTACTCGAAACACGTACAAAAATTCAACTATTTTCTATAGATGAAGAACTTAGTATAACAATCACGCATAAAAAAGAGAATACACAAATTCGAATAATCAGTCAATAGATGGGGATTCAACCTTTTAATTTGAATCACAATATAAGTTAGAATCTAATACATTTGAATCAGAAGCTGGTTCAATATTACGGATGAATCTTCAATTATATGTCTTGATCTCCTTTTTACAACAAAAACTTAATTAATCATCTGTCTTCGTTAATGGTGTCTTCAGCATGGTAATGAAATAGTTGCAAGACATAACAATAACTGAAAAAAGTCCTAAGAATTCTGTAACAGTAATTGCATTAATTCAGGAAACATTTCCCGTATATGGAATATATTTTATTAATTATTTGCTCTAACTAATTAATTATTAATTATATTCTAATGATTATTATATTAAACAAATACAGAAATCAAATTGGTAGCAAGTATAATGTAGCTATTTTTAATAAATACTCAAATTGTAGCTAGAAGATCCTATTAAATGCCTAAATATGATTATTTTCATAAATTTTTCTTTAAGAAATGCCCAGATGGATTACAAATTTGGCCAAGTGAATTACAAATTTAGCCCGAATGAATTTAATTTACGAATCTAGCTAAAAATTAAATAAGATGAACTAAATGCTAAGTAATAAACAAACTTCTTAATCTTACAAAAATAAAATAATCAACTTATTATAAACTAATTAACTCAATTATATATATATATATATATATATAATTAAACTAAACTAATTAATAAAATATTCAATTAGAAAACAAAAATTTTTTAGACGATTTTCAAAGATTTATAAAAGGTAGTAGTTATACCAGTATTATAAATATACACAAAAATATAATATTATTTAAAATTATAAAATTGACATTAAAATAACATAATTTTTTTTATACTTTTTAAAGATGATTATTTAAAATTATTTAAAAATTGAAGAAACTCAATAATTAGTTTATATTTTGAAAGGCTAAAATTGAGTGTCATCTCCCTGGACTTTATCAAGCTAGTAGATGAGTCACTTACTTGCTTAGCTTAAATGAACTTGGTAGATAGGGAGGATTGGTTTATTTACTAGTGGAATCATTTGAGGCCCAAATGAAATGAAATGAAAAGAAAATAGACATAAGGCCCAAACTACGCGCATGATTCTAGCTCATGATTCAATATTAAAAATGGAGAAGATTGACAACCCAAGATGAACAAATGAAGGATCAATTTTTCGCATAAATAAGTCCAAGTAGGTGCATCACCTACTTGGACCACATCGACTAATTGGTAGTTGGAAATGAAACTTAAAAAGTGAAGAAAATAGAGCCTTTATAATTCTCAAGTTGTTTGGCCATTTCTTCACTTTTATGATTTGATAAAAATCAAATTTACTCTAAGTTTCTCGTCTCTCTTTTGAGACATAGTAGCAGCCACAAATTTTTTAGGGTTCTTGAATAAATTGTAGCCTTTGTAAGGTAAGATAAATGGAATTGATAATGGATTTAGCCAAATTCTCTCATCGAAAGTTAGATAAACACTTTATTAATACTCAAGTATAAGTAGAGGGCTGAATCTGCCCATAGTTTAATTGCTCTATTTCTTTGATTATTAAGAGATTTTTTCTCTTTTTCTTTGGCTTGTGCCAAGGGAAGCACAACTTATTGAAGAGTTAAAGTTAAAAAGGACAAGTTATAGGAATTAAGATAATCCGACTGTCCTATCTTATTTTCCTTAAACACGAGTTTGAGTATGATATTTGTAAGATCTCAAATGTGAAATAGTTGAGATAATGCCGAATATTATGGAAAGATTTTTCTGGTGCAGGTTTTACAAGCACTGTTTACGACTCGTAAATCACTCTATGGGTCCTAGAGTTGACAAAATTTGATGAACTACGAGAGAAAACTAGTTATCGTAAAAGGGATTACGGCCCACAGATAGGGGTTGTAGAAGGGTTCTGAATTTTTGAAAAAATAACAGGTATTTGAACCTTGTTTACAAAGTGACAGGATGACATGTCTAAGGATTTATGAGTTGTGGTTAGGCTTCGTACAATATCCCAACACTTGAAAAATATTTTAAAACATAAAGTAGGTTCTCCGAGGGTGACTATGGCTCATAAAAGAAATCACTAGTCGAGATGAATTTCGTGAAAATTGGATCGAGTTTCATAGCCTTAGTACTTTTTCTATGGACCAATAGGACGATTCATAGATGATATTATCGTTCACAGAATTCCACTCATAGATAAACTTCAAAGACCATAATTTTAGGCATAAATTCTACGGACATATTTCATGAACCGTAAAAGGGTCTACAACCCGTAGACTGGGGCCATAGAACTTATCGGACATATTTTAATTAAGAGTATGTTGGACCTTTTCTACTCTCCTAACTGCTAAATTACATAGTTTTGGTCTTATAAACTACCCTGTAGTTGTTTTTATACTACAAAACACTGCATTCTCAATTTGTCTCCGAATTCACAAGTTTCCTTCAAGTTTTTTCTTCTCCAAGATTCTATTGAATATCAAGCTAGAACTTTTCTAGTTCCTCCATCAATTATTAGGGTTTCTTCAAGGATTACTCTTAAGGTATGTAAGTATTCAATCATGGATACTTTTCATCCATGGAACTCAATAAATTCTCCACTTTTCTATCAATATTAAGTATGAAAATTATGGATTTTGTTGATTTCTTATTCAATTGAATAGATTATGCTTTGATTCATAATTATTGATTTAATTATGCATGAATTGCTACTAATTGCATAATTTCAATAATTTTCATTTAAATTCTCATACTATCTAGAGTTCATGAAATTGATTATGAGTTTTTTTTAGTTATGTTTCAATTGATATGATTTTTTATGATTACGCATGATTTCATTCAAATACATGATTTAAGTTGATTACATGTGAACCCCTGCTTTTACCCTAGTTTTCATTACAAGTCATGATCATGAACTGGTAAAAGTTTTAAGCAAGCTTTATGAAAAGGATTAACTAAACTTTTATGATGCTATTCAAGACAAATATAAATGATTGTGAGTTCTCTCACCTAAGTATGACATTGTAATGATGAAAGGTCTAAACTCATATTACAATTAACATTAAATGAGCTATTCTAAGAACAAAATTTATGAAAAAGGATTGGTAATTATTTAATTTCCTTTCCACATGATTAAGTGATGTCCGCCTCAATATACTCCAAAAATATTAAGAAGTATTTCGATCGTCATCACATATTTACCCAACAAAGAGTCGGGGTCGAATTCACAAGGAACGATTGTTCAAGATTAGAAGTATTAAATTGACCTAAAAGATTATAGCGTTAATAAAAGTGATCGAAACTAACATGTATCTGATAAACGATTGCTAAACTTGTTTTTAAAATAAATGGGAGAAGATATGTTAGTGGTGTGTTAACATGGTGCAAAAATTCAACAAATGGGTCTACCAACTTGAATGAATAGGTTAATTAAATGTGAGTAGGCTAGAATGCTAGTAACTACTACTTTCGATCTGACAATATCAGTGTATCACATGAACTTACTAAAGCTTCATATGCAAAATTACACTAGAACACACTTGTCCCTATGCAATTTATAAGCAAACCATATAATATTGTAGTTGTTCAATCCAAATAAGGCATTCAATCAAAACCCTTGATATTTCAATGTTATCATACTCATCACACACTTCAATCATTTATAATTAATTCAACAATTGAAGATCGAAACATAATCATGAGTTTGCAAACTCAAGATTTTAGTTAAACATAACAATGTATATGAACTCACTTCAATCAACAATAAAACATTCAAAATAGATAAGACTCAATCATAAATCAAAGATCCATGTCAATAACACACCCCTAACATTAAGGGTTTTAGTCTGACATAATTAAAAGATAAAATTGAGTACCAATATCAGCTTCCATTGCAATGGGTAAAGAGTAATACAAGGAAATAGAAAAAATCTTTTCTCTTCTTGCTCCAATTCCTCTTCTCAAAGCTTAATTCCCAAACCCTCTTTTCATAGGATGAAGTACTTTTCTCTCTAGAAGGAAGGTTTAGTGTACTACCGATTCTATTATCTGGCAATGTGCACAAATTAATCCTCCAAAAATCTCTTTTATACTCTATACAAAATTAGCTGAGTTTATGCACGAATCACCAATCTACAGTCAAGGTCGTCTATCGCCGAACACTTTGAAAATCTATCGAATGTGTACTTGACCACCTTTAAATCTGGCAATGTGCACAAATTAATCCTCCAAAAATCTCTTTTATACTCCATACAAAATTAGCTGAGTTTATGCACGAATCACCAATCTACAGTCAAGGTCATCTATCGCCGAACACTTTGAAAATCTATCGAATGTGTACTTGACCACCTTTAAATCATCTGTTATAGGAATTGGTCTCTACAATATTAGGCAACGCAACTATGCGTCGCCGAACCTTCACCAGCGTTGCATTTTAACTCCACATTTGTGGGGTTGGACTCTGCAATATTAGGTTGTTAGCGTCCACCTTCGGTGATCCACTAAATAAGTTGGCGACACCACTTTTTACCTTCTTTTTAGTACTTTTGCTCCTTTGTCCTGTGTTGTTAAGTTTTATCCTTCCATGCACTTTTATCCTCAATTCTACCATCATACATACAAATTAGTAAGCATATGAAGTATAATAATACATTGAGGACAATATTTTCTTCCTTTTTAAGCTCCATATGAGTCCAAAAACGTGGACTCATTAACACTCCCAACTTGAACTTTTGTTTACCCTCAAGCACATCAAATATCAATCAATCTAAAGCACGATGCTTGCAAATAGGGCCATAAGGAGCAGTACATACATTTCTCCCTTTGTCGTCAATATTCAAAGATTCTACAAACCACTTATGCAATTTTAAAGCCTCAAGAGATAACTAAAGAGTTCTCAAGATAAAAATATGCTCACAATTGTCAATGCAATTACTAATCACTATCCAAAAACATCACCATTTGCCCTCACAACAAAGAAGATCCTTATGCACACACGATCATGATATGAACTTCAAGGATCTAATAATACTCGCACTCACAAGTGAAAAATGACATGCAAGTTTCTACCCATAGGCTTGCCTTATTCTCGATCGTTCACTCGATTTCATCCGTGCTAAGATCACAAAGGACTTTGCTAGAGTTGTAATATAGGCTAAAGGATGGGTAGGATAGAATTTGGATATAAGTGACCCATCCCTCCTTGAACTTTACACACTCTCTTTATTCTCATGATTCCTTTGATCCCCATTCACTTTGTTTTCCAATATGACATCTTTTTTCTTTGGATCTCAATCCTAGGTGTTTCTATGCAACTATTTTTCAACAATTTTGGAGGGTCCTATTTTTCAAGTAAATTTTTTTCTTTCTTTATGTTCAAGCATTTTTTTTATTTTTCATCATGCATGGACTCCTCCACTTCTTTCTTGTTTCTTTTCTCAACTTTCAAATGGGAGACACCCCTCTCTTACCAACACCCCCAACTTTGGCCTTTAGCTACTAGCCACTACTTTCGCTAATTTAAGCTCAAGGAGAGAATGATGAAAAGCAAAAAGGGAGTATATGTCAAATTAAAGGTAAAAGGTAACAAGGTTGTGTTGGAAAGGCTTAAGGCTCAATGGGCTCAATAGGGATATGATCAATGACAATAGAATCTATTTTGTCAAAGTGGACTGAAAAAGAAACCAAAGAAGGTCTAAGGTCATCTTCCTAATCCGGATTCAACTAAGATACACTTCAAGACAAACCGGATAAGTTCTAACTATTAACAAACATGTCTTTCAACAATTTCCTCACCTCTCACAGCAAAATGGATCTCAAATTCAAACAATGGCTAGACAACACACACTCACAATTTATCGTTCATTACATATAGAAGCTCGATACTCACATAGTCAACCCAAGATGCTTCCAATCCATGCATGGATGGTTTTTGCATGAGATAGACTAATTGGTGAGTCAATACATGTTCCTCATCCATGACACTATTCTAATCAAAGATATTGGCAATCAATACTTGGATTGCTAAGGACTTTATTTTATGAGGAACAAACCTTGCCAAGAGGACTCCATCCCCCTTAACAGTAAGGGGTTGAGTCGCTGATGTGCTGCCAAAATAAAGCACTGTTGATGCTTAAAACTTACAATTTTGTGTGTTCTCAAAGAGATGTTGTTAGATTTGATGTATTTTTATGTTTGTTTTGCAGGTTTAGAGGGTTGGCATGATTTTTGGGTAAAATGTGCTGAAAGTAAAATTTTTGAGGATTTATGAAACCCTTTATGGGTTGTGGATTATTCCATGGGTCGTAGAAGGGGAGTCATAGAAAATTTCAATAAAGGGTGAATTTTAAAAGTTTAATCTACGAGTGAATTGATGAGCCGTAAATTATTATACGAGTCGTAGATCAGCTGTCCTACCCTAAGGATTAGAGATTAGAGAGTTGCTGGAAAGTCATCAGACAAAATCTTCCACGAGTCATAGAATCTTATATGGCCCGTAGAAGGGTCTCATAGAAGTTACCTCAATTTTGAAGATGAAGTCCACAAAGCCTAACTACGGGCCATGGAACATGTTATGGCCCGTAAAGTATGGCCATAGAGCCTGCCGACCCAACTTTCCTAGTTTGAATTGATTTTGTATTTTAAACATTATAAATAGATTTTTAAGTTATTTTATGATAAGTTTGACAGAGAGTTTGCAGTAGTTCATAATTTTTAGTACTTTTAGTCAGAGATAAAATAATACTTTGTGTTCTTGATTCATAATTACAATTTTTATTTAAGAGTTGGATTTCTTATGCTCAAATTCATTCGTGTAAGTGCTCAATTATATTATTCTTTATCATGATTATTGCATCTACATTAATTATGAGTAGCTAAATCCACAAGTAGGATTGTGGGAACTATGAAGAACTAACAAGGTAATACCAAATAATTCATAATTCATAAAAGGTGTGTATGAATGTATTAATTAATTATCTTAATCTAAAATGATTATTAATGGATGGCCAATGTTAAAACTCACCTAGTGTTACTTTCCGGATCAAGGAGGTAATGAATAAGAAAAGAGAAAAATTAACAGGATTCGATTGATGTTTTCTCATCTAATCAATCAAACTAGATCAAGGGGAGGTTGTACTAGGATTATAGGTAAGGGTTAGTAATGTCACACCTTGGAGGTAGATAAAACCCATGGTAAAATTTACCTCTATGCTGGATCAAAGGTTTAGATAAACTTAACTTACTGTCTTGCATCTACACACTGGAAAAGATTATAATTATCAGGCAATACCGAGTTAGGGAATCATGAGGAATATATCACCCTAGTTAGCTCTTCTACTGATTTTACACCACTTGCTTTAGTTTAGGTTTCTTTACTCTAAATTACAAACCCTCCCTCTTTGGGAGATAAATAGGTTAATTACCCTATTTTGCAATTCTATTATTCTGGAGTCTACCTTATTTCCTGTAGGTTCGACCCTAACCTTGGTTAGGTTATTTATTTGACAGCGACCGCTTTATCCTTCAAAACGAAAGTGTAACTTGGGCGACATCAGTATTTTGGCACCGTTGCTGGGGAATACGACCAGACTTGTTTAGTTGAAGTAATTTGGGAATTAATCTTTATTTCCCTAATTTTACGTTTCTTGTTGTTTTTATTTTGTTTCAGCGTGCAGGTGTAGTGTATGCACAACACTTAGAGCCGAGGCAATCCCTTGACTTTGTTTGACCGAGAGATCTAAAAGTCACTAAGGAAAATGACCTAGGACAATGCAAGCAACACTACTAACAATGCGATGAATGTAACACTCAACCATCTCCTCACGAACAATGTCATCTTCAACTGGCATTGGAGGATCAATAATTTGCTTTTCACCACGTGTTATGACTTCCATACACTACCCTTCATTCTTAGGATTTTGAACTGTGTTGCTGCACAAAGTACATCTCTGGCGTTGGTTAAGTTGGGTTGATATCTGACTGAACTATTGCTCAAGCTTCTTGATAGCCACAGAATGAGACTCAATCTTCTGACTAATGCTATATCAGATTTCATCCCCTTAAGTGTCTTATCCTGAGCATCAACCTTTTTCAACAGATGATTAAATATCTTCTCAACTCGAGATGTGCCAGGACCAAAATCTCAATTTTGCGATGGAACATATGGACCATTCCTGTAGCCATCTCTGCGTACCCATTCAACAACTCTATCTTGGCCCCTATTACAGTCATAGTAGCCTCCTCTGTTGTTGTCTCTAAAGGCGTCATCCCTACCAAAATTTTGACCTTGGTTCCCTTGACCTTGGCTTGAAAAGTCCTGATTGGACCTTTGGGCATTGATTTGGAAACCCATCATCTAATCTGCAACAAAATAAGTGTCCTCTTTAAAATAAGGCTCCTCGTACATGGGTTATTGTAGAGGCTGATGAGATACTGCATTCACTCATTGTTGGTTTTTCTTCATCATCAACTCCACATTAGTATTAATTCATGCAAGCTCCTGTATCACTTCTTGACTTTCGCATCCTTGTACCGAACTAGTACTGACTGAGAATGACCTTTTTGTAGTAGCTTTGTCCCTCTTCCCCCATGCATGATTCATCTTGACCACTCTCTCCATTCTTTGTGCAACCTTCTAGAATGGAAAATCTATGAACGAACCTCCCATGATGGTGTCAACAACTGCTTGGTTGTTATCATCCAAGGATTTGTAAAAGATCTCTACCAGAGCTGTATCTACAATATTTTGGTCCAAGGCACTTCTCAAGCACTTAGTAAATCTCTCCCATGTGGTACTGAGTGAATCATCAGACACCTGTTCGAAGTTGTTGATCTGAGCTTTCAACTTCAGCTTCTTTGAGTTGGGAAGAACCTCTTCAGAAAGGCCCTCTGCAATTATGTTCAAGTGGTGATTGAACTATGTGGTATCTTGGATAACCATAACATTGTGTTGCCTATAAGAGAAAATGGGAAAACACAGAGCCCAATGACATCTATAGACATATTCTGATTTCTCATCATGCTCTTACAGACGAATACAACATTGTGTAGATGGTTATGTAGATCCTTTGACAGTAGGCTCGCGAACAACCCACAATTTTGTAGCATCTGAAGATACCCACTCAACACAATGAACTTTATGTCATCCGACAATGGAGGTAACACAATAGCTCCCATGATGTCCATTGCCACAGGGTCTATCTGGTATTGATTCTACTGATTTTTTGTGGCTAGAGGATCCTGTGATGGTGGATTTATTGAAGGTGGGTTGTCATTATTTGGATTGAATGTTGCATTTATCGTTTTGTCAGCAACGTTATTCGCATTGTCCTAGGCTATTTTCCTCAGTGCCCTTTAGATCTCTGGGTCAAACAGAGTCAAGGGATTGCCTCGACTCCAAGTATTAATTCGCACAAACTCCTACATCACTTCTTGACTTGCCCATGCTTGCACCAAACTATTACTGACTGAGAATGAGTTTTTGTAGTAGCTTTTTCCCTAATCCCCCATGCATGATTCATCTTGACCACTCTCTCCATTCTTTGTGCAACCTCCTAAAATGGGCAATCTATGAATGAGTCTCCCATGATAGTGTCAGCAACTGCTTGGTTGTTATCATCCAAGGTTTTGTAAAAGATCTTCACTAGAGTTGCATCTACAATTTTGTGGTCCGGGATACTTCTTAAGCATTTAGTAAATCTCTCCCATGTGGTACTGAGAGAATCACTAGACACCTACTCGAAGTTGTTGATCTGCGCTTTTAACTTTAACTTCTTTGACATTGGGAAGAACCTCTCCAAAAAGGTCCTCTGCAATTCTATCCAAGTGGTGATTGAATTTTGTGGGAGCTCAGATAACCATAGCATTACATTTCCTATGAGAGAAAATGGAAAAACACGTAGCCCAATGACATCCATAAACATATTTTGATTTCCCATGATGCTCTTTCAGACGAACATAATATTTGTAGATGGTTATGCAGATCCTCTAATGGTTGGCTCATGAACAACCTGCGATTTTGCAACATCTTGAGACACCCACTCGACACAACAAACTTTGTATCATCTAAAAGTGGAGGTAACACAATAGATCCCTTGACATCCATTACCATAGGGTCTATCCGGTATTGATTCTATTGATTTGTTGTGCCTAGAGGATCCTGTGATAGTGAATTTAGCGAAGGTGGGTTGTCATTATTTGGAATGAGTGTTGTATATCGCATTGTCAGCAACGTTGTTCGCATTGTCCTGGGCCATTTTTCTTAGCGTCCTTTGGATCTCTGGGTCAAACGAAGTCAAGGGATTACCTCGACTCTGAGTATTGTGGATATCCTGCACCTGCACGCTGAACAAAACAAAAACAATAAGTGGTGTAAAATTAGTAGAAGAGCTAACTAGGGTGATGTATTCCCCATGATTTCCTAACTCGGTATTACCAGATAATTATAATCTTTTCTAGAGTGTAGATGCAGGACGGTAAGTTAAGTTTACCTAAATTTTTTATCCAGTGTAGAGGTAAATTTCACCACGGGGTTTGATCCACCTCAGCTGTGTGACATTACTAACCCTTACCTATAGTCCCAGTACAACTTTCCTTTGATCTAGTTTGGTTGATTAGATGAGAAAATATCAATTGAATCCTGTTAATTATTCTTTTTTCCTATTCATTACCTCCTTGATCCAGCAAGTAATACTAGGCGAGTTCTAACATTGATCATCCGTTAAAAACCATTTTAGATGAAGAAAATTAATTAATACATTCATACACACCTTCTAAGAATTATGAATTATCTAGTTTTACCTTGTTAGTTCTTCATGGTTCCCACAACCCTAGTTGTGGATTTAGCAACTCATAATTAATGTAGATGCAAGAGTCATGATAAAGAATAATATAATTGGACCCTTACACGAATGAATTTAAGAACAATAAATCTTACTCTTCAATGGAAATTGCAATTATGAATTAAGAACACAAAATATTTTTTATCTCTGACTGAAAATACTAAAAACTATGAACTACTACGAACTCTCTGCCAAACTTATCATAAAATAACCTAAAAACCTATTTATAATGTTTAAAATACAAAACCAATTCAAAATTGGAAAGCTGGATTGGTAGGCTCTACAGGTATACTCTAGGGGCTGTAAAATATTCCACGGCCCGTAGTCGGGCTTTCGTGGACTTCATCTTCAAAACTGAGGTGACTTTTATGAGACCCTTCTATGGGCTGTATAAGATTCTACGGCCCCTGGAGGGTTTCATCTTATGAATTTCCAACAACTCCCCAATCTCTGATCCTCAGGGTACGACAGTTGATCTACGACTCGTATAATAATTTATGGCTTGTCAACTTGCTCATAGATTAAACTTCTAAAAATCACCCTTCACTGGAATTTGCTACGACTCCCCTTCTACGACCCATGGAATAATCCACAACCCCTAAAGGATTTCGTAAATCCTTACAAACTGCACTTTCAACACACTTTGTCCAAAAATCATGCAAACCCTGTAATTTTGCAAAACATACATAAAAACACATCAAATCTAATAACATCGCTTTGAGAATACATACAATTCTACGTTTTAAGCATCAAAAGTGTTATCTTTCGGCAACACCCTCAACTTAAAATTGTTGCTTGTCCTCAAGCGATGGACTCAATCTACATAAGCAACACATCAACACAGAGACCTCAGTCTAATGGCAAACATCATATCAAACTCAAGCACAGATACCCACACCATTTAAAACCACAGATAACTATCAAATAGACCAGTGCAGATCAATATATTCGACAGTGAAATCCTGAAAAGCAAGGTGACCATTGTTAAGCAATAATCACTGACTCAGTTTAACACTAATAATGCAATACAAGTGCCTTCACAGAAAAAAGTCTTGTCTCACTCTCATAGTGATGTTTTCATATTCAATACTTGGGACTGCACAAAACCACTCACTAAACACTACGATCAATACCATATGCTTGCCCCTATAATCAAGACTATGACCTTTAACTAATCAGACTAGGATAACTTTAGGACTTTATAGGTTTGCAACGTAAGTTCATGGGCTTTGGTGTGCTGTTTTGGGATCATAGTGACTAAAGGCCTTCCTTGACACTGTATTTTTCTACACTTTCGCCCTACCAACAAATCACATTCTCCCTTTTACCCCTTATTCTAAGCCTTTTTATGGTGCTTTATTTTCATTTTTAGATAATTTCCTTGTATTTTCACATTCTTTTGCTTTTATGACAATAATTAGGCAATTCTTTCTTTTCCCTGCACCCTTTTTAACATTTTTCTCCTTTTTTGTTTCACTAGTTTCTCTCTCATTTTCATGACTTCTCCTTACACCAACCACCCTCAACTTAGGCTTTTGGCATGAGTGGAGGTGCACAATAACCATCCTTTAAACCAGGGTCATTGTGGGTAGCCACCCTCAACTTAGGCTTTTTGCCTCAGTCAAGGTGCACAATGTTCAAGGAAGGACCAGAGCTAATTTCAGGGTTCATTATTCATTAAGGTTAGGTTACTTAGATATTTACAAGGAAAAGGTACATATCAGGCTCAAACATTGGGATCAAGGGATACATTACACATTTGGTTGGTCATTTAGGCTAAGTAGACTAATAAGAACAATGACCTAAGATCCTTTCCTAACCAACTAACCTACGGTCTAAGTCAGAGTACCATGGTAAGTTTTGAATTAAAACACAGTATATGAATCATGAAAATAAGCTCTCACATACATGGCATTGATTACACTATTAACACAGACTCTCAAATCATGCTTTTCAACAAAAATTCTACCTAACTTATCAGAACGAGCACCAATCAAGCATTCAAACATGCATGGTTGTTATCAAGACTAACTAACAAAAAATTTGGTAGGTATAATTTTTCCATAAAAATAATCATATGCCATAGACATCAGTACTATATGCTACTAATACCACCTAAACATCCTAATCATATTGGTTCAATAGAAATTAAATATCCGCAGAGAAAAAGAACACAGGCAAGAAAACCATTTGGAATTAAAAATTGGGATAGTTGTAGGCCAAGGTTATGCAGACTTCACTGAGGCCAATAACTACCCACACTCCATTGAAAAAGTTGTGTATTTTCCCCAATGCACACAAAATATCAAAATAAAGAGTAGGGGTCAAAAGAACACATACCTGGGTGTCTAAGCACCTCTCTCTAAGTCTGTCCACCCTCAACATCCCTGGTGGACTCCTCTATTGTAGGAGCATGTCCGGAGGGTCCAACACTCTTCAATCTCTCTCGTTCACGAGCTCGCCGTATCTCCTCATCCTACATCAAGCACATCTTGGCAAGCTCTATCTCTTTATTTTCTGTAAGCCTCGTCTCGAAGCGCACTACATCGGGGTCATCAGTTCGGGGCTTCTTCCCTAGGGAAGGTAATGATGACTCCTCTGGAGCAAACAAATTAACCATCGGCTCATCAAACATTGCTGGTGGGACCTTAACTAGCATGGCTAGTGTTGCACTCATCAGGGCCCGAAGTTGTTGAATCTCCATCTGAATAGTTGTCATGTCTATATGTCAGGATATGTTTTGGCTCTATTGTACCCGTTCCTCAAATACATTGATTCGGGCATCCACGAGTCTAAGTTGGTCCTAAATAGTTACGATGGTGAATACCTGCATGCGAGTCTCTATGTTCAAAACAACTTGATGAACCAAGGGCCTCAACTTCTATAATAACTGAGTCATTTGTGACTCAGTGCAGGCCTGTCTATGCACCAAGGCCAGTAAAGATGCCATCAACACAAATGCCATATTGGTGAGCGCTGAAGAAGTAGACGCAACCTCTGGCACAGTAATAATGGTAGTAGACCCTCTCTCCACATCCATCTCATCCTGTGGGGGGCCTTCAACAGTCGGTGCAGCAGTGGTTGTAGTGGTAAAAGGCTTAGGCGGCGGAACTGAGACGAATATCTCTAGCATCTGTACAAGAGACGTGGTGCTCACCAAAGTGCTACAAAATTATCCTCAGCCTTTATTAGGTTGGCATCTCCTATCCTCTGAACCTTTACGATGTTGTCCATCAAATAAAGACTTTCCACCCCCATCGCTAAACATAATCTATAGATGAGGCACGAGAAAGGGATGGAGGTGGACCTCTTTAGGGTTGCCTCATGAATTTGCTCAGAGATTAATAGGGCCCAATCTTTCTCATAGACAACTAAGATGCTGACAACTAGAACTATGTGGTTTGGCGTTAAGGTATTATCTGCAAGAGTAGGCCGAATCTGAGATCTCACAATCGCCCACCAAAATTTGTCAAGAAAATTGAGGGAAACCTTGACAATAGGATCTGCTAACATAGCCACCCACTCGGGGTCTAGTCCCTCATCAGTAATTGGGGCGGCTACCCATCTCATCAAACTATCCTGGCGGACCGGGTCTCTTATAGTGGCCATCTCCCGAGTCTGCCTCAGTCCCTGGTCAAACTCTATTATAGATCTAGGGGCTGGAGCTCGGTTCCAAATAGAATATGGCGGATGGTACTCTTTGAAACCTCCATCTGTCGACCCCACACCATAACATGTGTCAGTCATGTCTGGGTGAGAGGTTACTTTCCCTTAGGAAGAGAACTAAAGATGGTGGTGGTATAAATGGAAAAAAACTCATGAACAATGACTGAGGAGTACTTACCTGATATCTCTGCCAGCCACTGGAGCCTGTATTCGGTTATAATGTCCTGGAGGCCTGGGATACTATCTAATCCTGTGGTGATAACTCGAGGCTTCTCAAAAATAGAATGAGTTGGTCGGCCATGCTCGTTCACCCTCAAATCCTCCTGGAAGATAACATGCATCCCCTCAACACACCACCAGCTAGATCTAGGATCCAGAGGTGAGGGTGGTGCTCGAGGGTTGTTGTTAATCCAGAGTCTGACCCCTCCTCAGATCTAGAATCAAACCTTCCCTTGGAAGAGGTCATTTGAATAGAATTATTGGCCCTAGAATCTCCCTCATCAGACTGGGGAGGGTGGACCACAATTGCCTGTGTATGCTCGGCCTATCTAGTAAAGGACCGAGTATGAGGCTGTTCGGCATCTGGATTAGGCTGGACACCAAGCTCCTCTACGGAGCCACTAGACTCTGAGGAGGCCTCTAGGTCTTATAGGGATCTGTCCGAAACCCTAGGTGTCAAAGTTGCTAGAAAAAGTCATAAAAAAAGTGTAGTGGTGGTTGGATTTTAGGTCGGACCAATGAGGGATGATGAAGGGTTGGGGTATTTTTGGAAATTGTAAAGGAAATGGGGTCAAAATTTATTTGACCCCAAATATATACTTGACTGGGTCAGTTTTAAAAACCTAGACTCGGCTCTATGAAATCTTGATTATGGACCATAGAGTATTCTACGGCTCGTAGATCTTAGTTTTACCCTAGTTTGGGGACTGGGTTCTGCGGCCCTATTTACGAGTCGTAAAATGAAATATACTCGTAAAAATAGGTTTCATAGAACCTTCCATACTGGTCAAAAAGACAAAAAAACTTTCTTGGGTCCACGAGCCCCATTCACGGCCCGTAGTTGTTTTTATGTGACATAAAGTTGGCTTGTGGACTGAAGTGCACATAAGGTTGCTCACTGGAATTTTCTAAGATTAGGTATATGGGTCGTACAATGATGTATGACCCGTATAGTCAGTCGTAGAATCACTTCTTGTTATCTTTTCAGCCTAAGTTGGATGACTTGGTCTTGTACCTAGATAAGCTGCATAAAACACACTGTTACTCTATATGTCACTAATATAATATGTCCATACTTTACAATCATAAAGAAAAAAAGAAAGAAAAAGTAAACAACCTACAAGTCCAAAGGCTAAAAACAAAACAAAAACTACTAATATTACACATTATCTTGGGTTGCCTCCCAAGTAGCGCTAGATTTATTATCGCGACACAGCTTGGATATCTGATTACTCAGACTTTATCAATGGCCCAACCCTCCATTTTCAGTTCATCTAACTGTTTCATCGAATGATAGATATTGAAGATGACTTTTTCATCATTCAATCAGAACTTGAGTTGGCATGATTCCATGTCCACCAGGGCTCGCCCAGTGGCTAGGAAAGGCCTTCCCAAGATGATTGGTATTTCAAAGTCAACCTCGCAATCTAGGATCACAAAGTCTACAGGGAATATGAATTTCTAAACTTTGACCAGGACGTCATACAATATCCCCACAGGCTACTTTACTGTCTTGTCGGCCATCAGCAACTGCATATTTGTAGAAGTAGGGGCTCCCAATCCTAGCTTCCTAAAGATTGCAAAGTGTCTCAAATTTATACTGGCACCTAAATCACATAGTGCCCTTGCAAACTCGACATCACTTATAGTGCATCAAATGGTGAATACTCCAAAATTCTCTCGCTTCAGCACCAAGGACCTTATAGATATCGCACTCAATGTTTGAGTTCTTGAGAAATCTCCTAACTCCTAGTACGCTTCTTTATGACCAATTCCTTCATAAACTTTGCGTACTCGAGCATTTTCTCCAATGCTTCAAGTAGTGGGATATTGATGGAGAGTTGTCTCAGTATGGAGAGGAAGTGCTTGAATTTACCTTCCTTCCACTTATTTTTGAGTCTTTGAGGGAAGGGAGGAGGAGGTCTAGGAATGGGTTATAACTTCTGTAGAATTAGCGTTGCATCACCCTGCCCATCCTTAACACGAACATCTCCCAAGCCTTATTATAAATATCAAAAAGCAAAAGTACAATGAAAGGGGACTTGAAACTTTATCTCCGATCCTATGGTGGTTCAAAAGTCGACCAGCCTACTAAGGCTTGCCAAATCATCCCCAATACTAAAGGGAATCAAACCTAGCATTTATGACCTATGAGAGGACTCCTCTCAATACAAAAGAACTAGGAAAAAAATAAACAAGGGAGACTCTCCTCTTAAAATAGGTAAAAGGAAAGAAAGGATAAACCTAAGAGCTCTTCCTAGAAGCTCTAACTAAAAAGAAACAGAATACAGGAAGAGTCAACAAGCAACATAGTGACTTAGGGGATTCACTGCAAAGCTAATGAAGAGTTAAGGCGGTTCCTTAATCCTTTTCCTCTTTCTTCTTCTAAAATTTGGCATTCTAATTTTATCAAGATAGTAGTAAGACCTTACCTCTTTAGGAGTATGGTTAATGCTAACATAATGTTGGGGACTATTAAACTTATGGCTATTTTTGGACAAAGAATCTGCAGTAAAATCAGCTTCCCTGAGGGCATGGATGCATTTGAAGTTTTGCATCCAATTGATACAATATTGAAGCCTGCTAACAGGTTAGATGATGTTCCAAGGAAGAGTGGATTGTTGGTTGATCCGGTTTGCCAAAAGCTCTTATTCAAATTCCAGAATAACATTCTTGTAACCTAATTGCGGACATCAAACAGTACTATAGGTAGCAATCTCCACTTCTACTAGGTTTTTTGTTCCAATACCCAATGGCATGGAATAAGAAAACAAGAACACATCATTACTGTCTTTGATTATGCCACCTGCTCTAATCATGCCAGGATTAGTCAGGGCACTACAATCCGAGTTAAGTTTTACCTATTGTTCAGGTGGTTTAACCCATATTACTTTGGTGATCTTTACCTCATAGATACAGTTTTCAGCAAGAAGAACCAAGTCCTTCCAATTTGATGGCCAGCTGATATATGGAAAAGAAATCCTCAAGAAGTGGGATGTATCTTTGAACACTAAGTATTTAACTCTGGTTGTGTTGGATTATTGACCCCTATACATTTTTGCATATCTATTCTTCCATAGGTTCCAGTAGATAAATATATGAGTTGGCTGAAGCAGTAATTTATGGGCATCATTTCTGGGACAAAATCTCCATTATCTCATGATATGGTGCTTCAAGGGAATGTAATCATTATTGATGACATATCAACAAATAATCTCCAGATATTGCAAGCACAGAGACCTAAAATGAAGATATAATCAATAGTATCCCTCCTAGGTATCCTACAATAGTATTACTCCTTTGGATACCAAATCTGTCTAGCTTCTCATTGGTTGGAAGTTTACCTCTAAGTGCCCTCCATACCAGAAAAGAACATTTAAAATGAATTTTATTATGCCAAACATATGAGTTGATCTTAGTCTTCTCCCTTTTCTCTATAATAGTATTCCATGTTGAGGAACAACTAAAATTTCCATGTGTTGTCAACTTCCATATAGGCTTGTCTGGTATCCCTTGCTAAATTTGAAGTTGCATAGAAAGGAAAGTAGAAATACATTAGAGTGGAGCCATTTGGTTAATCATCTCAATGTTCCAATTATCATCAATAATGAAATTTGCCACCTTTGTGTTGTTGAGCCTGTTACTCACATTCCTATAGTTGGCCAGAGGACCCACCCCTAGCCAGTCATCCCACAAGAAGTAACAAGTCTCATAATTGATTTTCTATTGGATGTATTTTTCTATCTTATGCTTATTTTTCATCATATGCTTCCAAACAAGAGACTCACCAATGCCCTATTTTCTACTATAAGGTTAGACCTTTGACAGTATTTGACTTTAAGGAACTCACCCCAAAGGGTGTTCTTAGTCCTAAAAATCTACCACTATTGATACTGAAAAGTAGTGCAAACCTTAGTGATTATTCTAACTCCAATTCTATCCTATTTATAGGGAAATATTAGATTCATCAAAGAAGACCAATGGTACATCTTTTTATTGTCCAGCCAGCCCCAAAATAAATCAACAATGAGATCCTGAGTTTTTTTAAGAGTTGTGAAAAGGGGGGATGCAACGGATAGGAGATGAATAGGCATAGATTGAAGGACATGCTTTATTAACATAGACCTTCCACCATAACTAAGTATTTTATTCTGCCAACCTGCTATTCTAGCCATTACTTTAGAAACAAGATCTAAGAAATAAAGGACCTTTAGTCTACCAATGAAAAGAGGGTAGACTAGGTATGTGATAAGCTCCTTCTTTTGTTGAAATCCTGTGATCCTCATAATCCTATCACAAGTACATCTGAAAGCATTAGAGGGCAGCAAAAAATGGCTTTTTTCCTGTAACAATCCGAAAATTTTCGAAATCTACTTATGGTTGGTATTATATGATGTACTACAAGCCATGGTTGAGTTTTGGTAGCCACGGGTTTATTTTAAGTGGACAAATACAAATTGGGCTAGAAAGTGGCCTAGAAGGACAGTTTTGACAGTCAACTTTAAATAGTCATAACTTTTGATGTGGGATGAACCATGTGAGCTACCACATATCAAATTGATGCTCTTTGAGTTGGATTTTCAAAAAAAGTGGTTTCAATTAATTTAAATATCTGATGTGGGAGATATGGCCCCAATAGTGAGACTGTCTAAAATTTGGAAGCCATTGGAGATAGGCTCAGACAATTGGCCAAGGACAGTTGCACGGACCGTGAAACTTTGCAAGGTCCGTCTAGGGTATCGTGTGATTTCACAGTGAGCTTTGGGTGGCATGGAACCACTCCTAAGCCAAGTGTAGGTCAACGGTTCCTTAAATGGACCGTTTACACTTTAACGACCAGTTCACTGCCTTGTTAGGTGAGGCAGTGGCTAGGCCATGGCTTGGTTGAAGTTTTTGAAGTTAAGGAGGGTTATACGGTGCATGAGACGGGACGTCACACCTTGGACGGTCCGTTTAAGTGTTCGTGAAGTGTAACAGAAAGTCCTCCGAGAGTTCGTGTGAAGAATTGGCTAAGTACAACTTTACGGCATGGTAAATGGTCCGTGTGACCATTTGATGCCACTGTAGATTCCGTTTGGGTGCTGCCTTTAGTGAAAAGTTCCGGTTTATTAATGGTATTTTCGTGATTTAACATTTCCTAAAGCCCCCTTTTAGTCCCTTAAGGTATCCTAAACCCCTAAATCATTCCCCAAACCCTATTTCATCCTTTAGAACTCTGTTAATGCTCTTTGAGCACTCTGTTATGTTAAGTTACAAGGCTTGATATGATAAGCTATTAGATGGGCTACT
>JBCEWC010005452.1:0-24954 GCA_038996855.1 Solanum aculeatissimum
TAAAATAGATCAACCCATATTTACCCATTTTGAAAATATGAGTGATCCATTAAAATAAATATGGATTAAATGGACTCCTTTTACCTAATATGGGTTGAAATTGTCACCCCTAGTTGAGGTAGGTCGAAGAAGTATTGAGGAAATGTGATAAGATAGGAAATGACACAACTTTAGGATACTGAGGACATGATCTTAGATAGGAAAATATTGAAAACACATATTAAGATAGGAGGTTAGTAGGTAGTGTAGTATTGACCTGCTTAGGATTGTTGTGTGTTGCCATTGTACTAGTTGTATTATTGTAGCTTTTGTTTATCATGTTTTCAATATACAATCTATCCAAGTAGGTTATTGATTCTACTTCAATTTTCGTATTATTTTGTTATTTTTTCTTTCTTTTAGTAGACTTTGCATTATTTTCTTGTTCCCTACTATATTTTCTCACTGTATTTTTTTTTGTACCTGAATTTGTTGTACTTGAGTCAAGGGTCTCTCGAAAATAGTCTCTCTACCTCCATGAGGTAATGACAAAGTTTGTGTATATTCTACCCTCTATAGAGTCCACAATTGGAATTTTACTACTATGTATGTTATTGTTGTTGTTGTATTATATCAATTAGAAAACTTGAATAATTATATGACAATTGAAAGCGATAATTATTACGATATGCTATTGATCATGCATTTAGATATAGTTTTATTTATTGAACAATTATTTATTTACTTATTCAATTCAATAAAGTGTTACATTAAATATATCAATTTGTCATACATATGTTCTCGACTTATATGGTAGATGATTTGGTGTATAGATTTTAAGCTTAAACTTATACACAAAAAATCAAATCATCGATTCTTATAAGTTAAAAGTCATCGTTTACAATTACAAATGAAAATTTGGACAAATTGTAACTCCCCAAAAATATCCTAGCTTAGAAATTCCAAAATTCAAGAAGATAATTTCTGAGTCTGCTGTGAGTTGGGATCCACGAGCCCAATCTATGGCCAGTAGATTCATCTACGAGCCGTAGATAGGGGTTTTGTAGAACCTCAAGTCAAATGATCACTGTTACACCCGGTAAAATTATCAAAATACTCCTAGATGAGAAAAATGCGTCGTCCCAAACTCTTTTGGAAAATTCGAGATTGGAAACACAATCAGTACAAAAAATTATGTGGAAAAATGGTCTTAGTTGATTTTTAGAACAATCGGATCGAAAGATAATTTTTCAGGGCAAAAATGCAATTCCAAAAAAATGTGTGACATGTCCGCATCGCAGAATTGTCGTGGATTTGCACTTAATGGTGATCCCAATATTTTTATGAGATTAGAAATTCGATCGAAAATTTTTTTGACGAAAATTGCCCATGGAGTGCCCATGTCCACGACGCGGACTTGGTATGCGGTAGTGCAAATTTTCAATTTCTTTAGGGGCATTCCAAATTTTTTCCTACCCCTCCTAAACTTATAGGTTGTTTTAAGTGTAAAAAAAAGTTTTTAAACCCATTTCTAAGCTTTCTAAACGTTCTAACAAAAGACTAGGGCTAAGAAAAGGAGAAGGGAAGCTAGAAATTCGAAAGATTGGAGCCGAAACCTGTGCAATTTGATTGCTAAACTTCATCTCAGATATGTAAGGCTAAATTAAAACATGAGAATGTTCTTCCATGTGCCCCTATTGATGGTAATATAAAGATTGTGAAAGTGTTGGCCTTTATGCATGTTTTCTATGAATGTTTTCTTATAAATTTTATACATCCTATGTATTTTCACATGTTTATATCATCATAAACTTGAATTTACTGATTAAATACTTTTTATAAGTTATTTCAGAAAATCTGTATATTATTTTATAAAAGATTGCATGAATGAACTTAGGGATTGAGTCTAGAGTCTTGATAATATGATTGTGATTGAGATTGTAATTGAGCATGATGATAGGTTGATAGAACTTAATGGTCCTGTGAGTATCCAAAATTGAACTCTAAAAGATTGGTCTAAATTGAAAGCCTTCCTATATGCTTGTTTAATTCACTCATGAAAGGTTGATAGGATTGATTGGTCAGATTGTTGAAAGATGTGATTGAGAATTGATTTAATAGTTGATAGGCTGAAAGGCTCAATTGTGACAAAATTAATAGATTGATATGAGTCCTTTTGAGAATCATTGATTTGATTAATTGAGATTGATTATTTATGAGCATTGAGTCTTGGGAAGAGTATCGAGCATCAAATTGAGTAAAAGTAAGTCCAACTCAAACTAATTAACTATGTCGCCAAACGTAGAAGAGGATTGGAACTGTTAAATCAAATGTTTTCTCTTGATAGGTCCCTAAAATAATAGATGACTCAATTGTCCTGATCTTTTATGGATTCAATTCGTTCTTACCTTAGCAAGGTACCGAATGGTTGTGGCAACATCAACGAGATTGTTGTGCAATCACTAGCTCATAAGTGATTGTTATTGGATAAGAGAAACTCCCATATAGGTTATATACTGATAGTACTCTGATTGGATTGAATTGGATTGGATTAGATTTGGATTGATGGATCATTGTCTACTCTTTATTCTTTCTTTAGATAGACATTTGACATTCCTCATTGAGTTCTTTATCTCTTGATTTGAGTTATTTGAGTTGATAATGTTCTACCTTGATATCTGTTTCATTCGACCATTCTACATACTCATACATTCCACGTACTGACGTCCATTTGGACTGCATTATTTTATGATGCAGAGACAAATACTAGAGATCATCAACAAGCGCACCGTTGAGGTTCTATTGTAGTCAGTTGAGTTGATGAGCCCTCCCCTGCTTCCGAAGGATACTCATTTATATTTTCATCTAACTTTTAGAGTTAGACCTTAGATTTGCTTACTTTGATTTGAGATAGTCATGGATCTATCATTGGCACCATTAAACAATTGATAAAGGCTTCATAGACTAGAGTGTGATTTGTTTTGAGTTGAACATTTATTTTGGGGCTAGTTTCTTTCTTACTAGTCTTATTGATTTGATTTGACCATTTATATATTGAGATTGTCTACCTTTTATTATCTTTAGTCTTCCGCTGATATGTTAAATATGTTGATTGAATAAATGTGATGAGGCCAACTGGTTCGCTTGGGGACTAGCAATAGTCTCTAAATGTCGGCCCCATCCAGGATACTCTCCCGAGACATGACAGTCAGTGCCCATCTACGAAGGGTCCTACAACCTGTAAAAATTTCTATGACCCATAAAAGGGTTCATATAACTTCAAGTCCAAAGGCTTTTCTAAGTGTTGGATCGAACTACAAGAAGGATTTACGTGTAATAACCTTAGCGGTCATTTTGGAAATTATTGTGAAAATTATCATTTTACCCCTTTTACTAGTCTCCTCTGCTGTAGAGATTGTAGAACTCATATCTTGAAATAAAATACTACAATTGTTATGATATTTTTCGTATCTTGATTATTATTTTCTTGACGCGAATTTTACTATCTTACAACTACATCATCTTATCTATATTTAGCTTTATATTATATGTAGTTTTGAATTAGAAAAATAAGGAACAAAAAAGGCAATTTTATTTTTTTTAATCAAAGAGAGAGAGAAAATGTCTCTAAATAAATTTTACCAAATAACTAATTCACAACCTAAATACGCTCTCTTCATCCTTTTCTGCCGCCTCCTTCACTGATCGTCAATGGCCACGTTGGCCGGTGGTCAGCCTCCTGGGGAGGTGACCACTGCAGCAGCACCGTCCTTTGCCAGCCTTTTCAAACCAACTACTACGACGACACCCAAGCCACTTCCCCTTAAACCTATTTCTTATCTCCATGGAGAGCCGATTATTCAGTGGGAACAATCGGAAGTTGACCAAATGGTTATCAATGAAAGTCTTCAGTATGCGGTAATCGGGAAATTCTCTTATGGGTGGCCTGAAATTAATGAGCTCAAGAAACTTATTCCTAAGCAATGTGAACTGAAAGGAGATTGCAAGATTGGATTGCTTAGCAATAGGCACGTACTGATCAGGGCCACTATGCTGGAAGACTATGTACATCTACTATCGAAGCCTGCATTCTATATTGCACAAAGAGGTAGATCATACCCAATGAGAACGTTGAAGTGGGATCCAATGTTTCACCCTGAAGAAGAAACCACCATGGCAATCGCATGGATCTCTTTCCCATCTCTTCCTCCAAACGTTTTTGGAGAAGAATCAATTTTTTCACTCGCGGTAGCAGTAGGAAGGCCACTACAAGTGGATATGGCCACAAAGAATCAAACAAGACCGAGTTGTGCTAGGGTCAAAGTTGAAGTTGATTTACTTCAAGAATTCCCAAAACGGATTAAGATATGTGTGAAGAAGGGTAGTGCGGAGGTAATGGAAAAATGGATCCAAATCAAGTATGATTACATGCCCAAATACTGTACTACTTGCATGTTGCAAGGCCATGACGAAGAACAATGTTATGTGAAGAATCCTGAATTATTTAAAGGTAAAACAGAGAAGACTACCAAGCCAATGAACGAGGAACAACAGATGGATGCTGGGGATAACAGACAGCAACAAATGTCGGGGAAGGTGGACAACGAAGGATTTGTAGAGCAAAAAAAGAAAGGTGTGGGGTGGAAGAGCCAGCCTACCAAGAGATGGGAGGCAGTGCGCATTAAAAACAAATTTGATACCCTTAAGGAGGATCATGGTGAAAAGACACAACCAACAATGGTGATAACAGATTCTCCAAATGGACACAACAGAGTGCAACAAAGTGAAGGGATTCAGATAAAGGACAACGAGAAGGAGAGTGATAGTGTAAAAAGCACTCGCAAGGGCAAAGAGGTGATATCAAATAGTAGTAATGCCACAAAGGAGAAAGAAAGTAGCATGGAGGAAAAGAGTAATCTCAAAATCATAGAAGCAACCAAGACACCTGGTCACAGTCAAGAGATTGTCTCTAATGACATTGGGGAGGCAGGATCAACTAGCACAATTCCAAGGCAGGAACAAATACAGGAAGACATTTTCCAGAATGCGACTGACATGGATGATGGTGAAGGGTTAGAATATAATATTGCACATGTGAGTAAAGCAGGGGATCTTTCTCCTAGGCACACTAACAGTCTCAAAATCAAGCGAAGGAGATCCATAATACCTTTACAGGTTAAAACAAGGAGCAATAAGGGGAGGGCCATTAGTTGTGATCAATGATTGGTAAGGCCTTATTCTGGAATATAAGATCAGTTAACACCCAGAACGCTTTTGGGAGGTTAATGGATCTGAACAGAAAACATCATTTTTCATTCATTGCATTAATGGAGCCGTTTCAAGACCCAGCGGAGTTAGATCGTTTTAAAAGACGACTTGGTTTCGACAATGCTATGGTTAACACCTCAGGCAAGATATGGATTTTTTGGCAGCAAGATTGAGTAGGGAGTGTGATAATTGACTCACCACAACATATCACATTAAAATTCTCCTATGGAGAAACCAGTTTTATTATTACTTCGGTATATGCTAGATGTAATTCTTTGGAGCGTCTGGAATTATGGGAAGATCTTGAAGGTGTAGACCCTCATGACACCCCCTGGCTTATCGGAGGTGACTTTAATGTTATATTGAATGAGGAAGAAAAGCTGGGAGGATTGGAGTTCACGCAGATAGAGGCAATTGATTTTGCACAGTGCATAAACAACTGTGCGTTGTCAGAAGTTAGATTCACAGGAAGAAAATACACTTGGTGGAATGGCCGTATTAATGAGGCAAGTGTGTTCAAGAGATTGGACAGGATTCTGGTGAATGAGGCATTCTCTAATATGGCACCAAACTGTGAGGTTCAACACCTGTTTAGACAGGGATCGGACCATGCCCCATTACTGTTTGTGTATAACACGGATGGAGGAACAGTAGCTAGGTCATTCAAATTTCTTGACTTTTGGTGTAGGCATGAAAAGTTTACTGATATCGTGGAACAGAACTGGCAACTTGACATCTCGGGAAGTTCATTCTTGATATTACAAGCAAAATTGAAGAAAGTCAAAACAGCATTAACGGTCTGGAGTAAGGAGGAGTTTGGCAACATATTTATTAAAAAAGCTACTATGGAAGACCTCATTCAAGTCAAAGAAGCTCAATTAGAGATGGATCCCACCCCGGAAAATAGGGCAGAACTCAGCAAAGTTGAAGCGGAGTTGAGAAGATACCTTAAAATAGAGGAGGAATTTTGGAAGCAGGGATGCAATGGTTTGCTCAGGGAGATAGAAACACTCGATTTTTCCATTCATATGTAAAAGGTCGAAGGAAGAAACTACTGTTAAACGAGATAATGGATGAGCAGGGAGAAATGCTGAATTGTCCTACAGATATTGGACGGAAAGCTGTTGATTACTACCAGGCACAGTTTACAAAAAACAACACTTGCAGAGATTTCACAATGCTAAACCATATTCCTAAGCTCATTACAGAGGAGGAAAACACAAGTATGACTAAAATTCCAGAAGAAGAGGAAGTAAAGAATGTGGTCTTCCAGCTTAGTGGATCGAGTGCACCAGGCCCAGATGGGTTTACCGGTAACTTCTTCCAAAAATGTTGGCATATCATAAAACAGGATGTGGTTAATGTGGTGAGGGCTTTTTTCTGTGGACAGGAATTGCCTAGATTTGTTACTCATACTAATCTGGTACTGCTCCCTAAGAAAGAATTCCCCAAATCTTTCTTTGACCTCAGACCAATTAGCCTGAGTTGTTTTATCAACAAGGTCATATCGAGAGTGATCCATAACAGAATGGTGGGAGTGCTTCCCAAAATCATTTCTCAAAACCAGTCGGGTTTTGTCAAAGGTAGAAGTATCATTGAGAATGTCTTATTGGCTCAGGAGATCATTAGGGACATTAATAGAAGAAGTAAACTTACCAATACTGTGGTAAAATTGGATATGACAAAGGCTTATGACAGGGTCTCGTGGATTTTCCTGACAAAGGTACTACGGAAATTTGGCTTTTCGGAGAGTATCATTGATATGGTGTGGAGGCTATTATCTAACAATTGGTACTCAGTCTTGGTGAATGGTCAATCTTATGGTCTGTTTCAATCATCTAGGGGACTAAAGCAAGGAGATCCTCTATCTCCTACATTATTCATCATAGCAGCAGAGGTGTTGTCCAGAGGATTAAATAGCTTACAGGAAGATATGGAGTTCAAGGAATATGGGTTACCAAAATGGAGCCCAAGAATAAATCACCTGGCTTATACTGATGATTTGATTCTGTTTTGCTCAGGGGATAGAATATCCATCATCAAGATGATGAATATATTATGGAAATATGAACAAGTCTCGGGCCAACTTATTAATAAATCAAAGAGTTTTTTCTATTTGCATGAGAAAACCCCTTTGATATTCACTATCAGAATGCGAAAACTAACCGGAATAAGGCAAGGGGATTTCCCTTTCACTTACTTAGGTTGCCCGGTTTACTATGGCAGGCCTAGAAATGGGTATTTTGAAGAATTGCTCAGAAAAGTGTCAAGGAGAATTTTGGCATAGCAGAATAGACTATTGTCCTATGGGGGTAGGCAGGTACTGGTAAATCATGTTCTACAATCTATGCCTATTCATCTATTATCGGCAATGAGCCCTCCCAAAGGAGTTATTAAGGCATTGCATCATATCATCACTAAATTTTTTGGGGGAGCTCATCAGCAGAGAAAAGGAGACATTGGGTCAAATGGGAAGAAGTATGTTACCCAGTCAAAGAAGGAGGCTTAGGTTTCAGATCTTTATTGGATCTCAATAAAGCTTTGATGGCAAAACTGTGGTGGAAATTTAGGACATCTATAGGCTCCTTGTGGGGTACATTCATGTGGAATAAGTACTGCAAGAAAAATCACCCTACCTTAGTCTTTTCAAAGGCTGCATCACAGGTCTGGAGAATGATGACTAGTGTTAGAGAGGAAGTAGAACCATTTATCTGGTGGCAGATCAGAAAAGGCAATTCCAGTTTCTGGTATGACAACTGGACTAAGTTGGGGGCTTTATACTACTTAGAAGGTGAGGAGGATTTGGCAGATGAAGAAGAGGTTAAAAATTTTATAAATGATGGGTCATGGGATGACAACAGACTCAAAGAAGTCCTTTCAACTGAGATGGCAGCATACATCTCCCAGGACATCAGACCAACCACCATGGAGATAATTGACAAAGTTTGGTGGCTAGGATGTCCGTCGGGAACATTTACTGTTAGAACAACATTCTAGCTGCTAAGACATAAAAGAGAGACACTAGGCTGGGCAGAAAAGATGTGGGTGAAGGAACTCCCTTATAAAATAACCTTTTTTCTATGGAGGGTATTTAAGAGGAGAATCCCAACAGATGATATTCTGAAAAACATGGGCATACCTACAGTTTCTAAATGCTATTGTTGTAGCATGGGCACTGAGGAGAATCTGAATCACCTTTTTCTAACAACCCCCATAGCCCAAAAACTATGGAGGCAGTTTGCTACTTGTGCAGGTTATGATGTGTATGGTGGCCAACTCATTCCAACAATACTAGATTGGTGGGGGTACACAGAAACACAGAAGGCAAAACAGATTTTGTATGCAATTCCAGCAATCATGATATGGGAGCTATGGAAAAGAAGGAACTCAATCAAACACGGGAAAGATGTGTCATACTGGAAGTTACAAACAAATTGCCAGAAAACCATTCAACAATTGATAAGAACCAAATTCCCTAATTGGAAAAGGGTACCTATGGATTGGAAAGAAAGTTATGAAAGGATACAAGCGTACAGACCCTCCCTGGAAGCTATCATTGTTAGGTGGGTGCCCCCTCAGGCAGGATGGATAAAATGTAACACAGATGGGGCAAGCAGAGGAAATCCCGGGAAAAGTGCCTATGGATTCAGTATAAGAAATCATGCAGGAGACCTAATTCACGCAGAATCAGATTACTTAGGGGAAACTACAAATACAGTTGCAGAAGCTACAACAATAAGGAAGCTCAAAAATTCTGCGTGATACAAGGATTTGAAAAGGTACAGGTGGAAACAGATGCGTTGAGTCTAAAGAGAATAATAACACAAGAGTGGAAGGTTCCTTGGGAAATAACAGAGGAGATTGACGACATCAGATTACTTATGGAAAACAGAGACTACCACTTAAACCACATATACAGAGAAGCTAATCAACTGGTGGATTTCATAGCAAATATAGCAGTGGATAAAGAAGCAAGACAAACATACATCTCATTCACACAGTTACCCAGCACAGCAAGGAAGATTCTAAACATTGATAAGCAGGGAGTGTCATCATTACGACTTAAGAAAAGGATCATTTCATCCCCCATAACATTTAATTACAGCTAGTGCAAAGCCTTAATGTTTGCACATAATACATATTTACAGCAGGTAAGGCACGAGAAGACAACTGTGCAAATACGAGAAAAATCTAGCCTAAAAGCCCCCAAAAAAATTGCACAAAACCAGCAAAAAAGGAGAAGTCACAACCTGATTAGATTTACGCATGCAACATCATCAACACCATATCAAAAGCCAAGAGGATGACTCGCCCCCTCCAGAAGGCTGTCTGCAAAAACAGAGGACATCAAACATAGTAGCAAAGACGAGAGAAGGAGCAAGGAAATGGGCACTTACATGGAAAAGGATGAGGAAGAAGGTCTTGACTTCTCATAGTTTGGTACTACTGGAGATGACACCTGAAGAGAGTGGAAAAATGTTAAAGCAACACACAAACGGACTTCTTAAAAACATAAGAGACAAAGTTCCTTTGACAGCTTCAGCAAAAATACACCATGGAAGCACGGTGGAGGTAGTTAGACACCAGAGGCTAAGGAAGAAGAAGAGACGAAGCTCCCTTTGATGGCGGAAGGGTAGAAGAAATAAGGGTGTCACGTTTAGGAAAGTAAGTAGGGTTTCTGTTTTAAGTATTAGGTTGGTGTTGGTACCAACCAACCAACGGGTATGGGCTGATTGTAATGGGTCGTTTCACCCTCCTGATTTATTGAAATAAAATGGGCTCTGGCCCAATAAATTAAAAAAAAAAAATTTACCAAAAAAAAAATAATCAAAGAGAGATGTTAAGTCACGCCATATAGTCATGTGCAATGTAGAGAAATATTCAATGAGTATACATAAAGTTATGTTTGATGTACGTTTATATATGGAAAAATTGATTATATATATAGAGCTATTTGTCTATAGTCTATCCAATATATGTAACTGAAGTTTTGAAAAAAAAAATGACTGAATTAAAAATATATGATCATTTTAGATATTGCGTGTATAAAGTTTTTTCTGAAATGGGTAAACTTTCTAATTTTTACCATTATAAATAAAATAATTATTATATTTAAATAGTATAACTTAAATGTGACCTCAGAATCGAACGTATGCGCAATTTGGCTCGTTACAATTATCACCAGAGTATGTTTATAGTAGGGTTTACATAAATCACATAGTATAAAAAGTTAATTATCATTTTTTTTATCCTTTTTCAATTTATAAAAATTTCTTAAAAAATATGGCAGTAATCCAGATACATTAATTCAGTTCCAAATGCAAAAATTACGATTTTTAAGTATCATCAAGTAGCATTTAAAACATGATACATTGAACATAGAAATAATTTAAGAATCAGAATTATTGTATCAAAATTACTGAATTAATGTATCTTGATGAAAAAAAAAAGAAATTTCTAATTTTTTTAGAAATGAGTAGGAATGATAAAAAATTATCACGTCCCGGGAGAATACCCTTGGCGTGGCCGACACTCAGAGACTATTTCTAGTCCTCAAGCGAACCACTCGGCCTCATCACATTCTAATAACGAAAGATATCAATGAACAAGAATACTTAAATAAATTCAATGATAATCAAAGGTCAAAGGCCAAACAATCGATCCATCAACTAAGTAAGACTAGTGTGAAAGAAAACTAGCCAAAATAACATTCAATTACAACTTGACAGTCTAGTCCATGAAGCCTCTAAAACATCTGACTAAATGGTGCCAATGACAGGTCCATGACTATCTCAAAATAAAATAAAATAAGTTCAAACTCAAAGATAGAAAAAAACATAATATCCTCCGAAAGTAGGGGAGGACTCACCAATCAGCTGAAATGCAAAGGGTCCTCAACGGGGTGCCTGTTGATGACCGTTAGTACCTGTCTCTGCATCATGAAAAGATGCAGGTCCAAATGCATGTCAGTACGTGGAATGTATGAGTATGTAAAATGTCAAAATGAAATATGTAAAGACAAAATAACATCAACTCAAAATAACTCAACTCAAAAAGTAGGGAACTCAATCATCAAGTCAAGAGTCTAAAGTAAGAATACAGTTTAGATAATGACCACTCATATACCATCTAATCAAATCCACTCAGAGTACTATCAAGGTATATTTGGGAGTTTCTTTGACCGACAACCATCACCTATGAGCCGGTGATGATACAACAAAGCGATGTCGTTGCAACATTCATCCAATACCTTGTCAGGATAAAGGACATCCCATCAGTGGATCCACAATAGTAACATCAAGTCCTCTTTTTAGGATAATAGAGAAACATCCATTTTTACGATTCAATCCTCTCCTACGCTGGCCACGTAGTTATTGAGTTCAAGTTGGACTTACTCTTACTCAATTCGGTGCTCAATACTCCTTCCAAGACTCAACAAGCTCATAAGACATCAACCCTATGGTTAACTCTTTCAACTAGTCTCATTGGACATTTGTCAACTCAATTAATCACATCAACCATTAACTCTTTGGTTACATTCTGTTAAAGTTCAGCTCTTGACTCATAAAGACTTAATCATGGATCATTCTAACTCATAACATTTAGGTAAACAAAAACAAAGTTAACAACATTCAGGAATTCTATAGACTCTTTAGGCTCAATTTATACTCATGCATGCCCATTTAAGTGTAATATGCAAAAACAACAAGAATTTATTCTAGGGTTCATATAGAAAGTAAAATCAATTAACTTCAAGTATTTAATTTATAAAATAGTAATTTCATACAAGATTTTATAAATATACATCAGGATTTAAGGAAAACCTTCAAGAAACAGTTATGGGAGACTCAATTCATTCACAACTCTATCAATTCGGGTTATGAGACACATGGAAGAACATAATCCATGTTTTGGTTAACCTTACATACCTGGAAATTTGAGTCTTGGAACAGCCTGGAAGAATTCTCTAGTTTTCACTTCAAACCTTAGCCTTTTTGTCCCTTGAAACCTTGCTCTAAGCTGGGGGGATGTGTTTTAGCATAAAAAGGATGAACTGATATGTTTTAGGGCTTAGCTTGTTTAGGTATAAAAACGTCGAGTTTAGGCTTTAAAAGGATGACAAAAGACCAAAATAACCATTCAAAAAAAAGCTGTCAAAACTTATCCATAGGCCCACTTACGACCCATAGAAACTTCCACAGTCTGTAGGAACCATTTTGTAAACTTTCGGGCAAATTTTAGGTCTCTGGATCAATTCTACGAGATCAAACCATGGCCCGTAGATTCCTTTACGATCCATAGATGGATCCGTGAAGTCTTGGGCTCAAAAATTAATTTTCAGGGCTTTTTCCCATGAGTTAACAGACGGGTCGTACTTTAAACCACGACCTGCATGTGGTCTTGTAATCCCCTTTGTTATGACAATCTTCAGTAAAACGGTCATAACTTTTGATTTCGAACTCCAAATGAGGTGAAATTAGTTGTGTTGGAAAGCCAATTCAAAGACCTTTCATTTGGTAGGTCATAGGACACCTGATTATCTGTGTGCTAAGAATTATGATCATTTAAAGTTGTCACTTGTATAATCTAACACTAGAAACTCAATTTATAGAAAAGTTTTGAACTCGGTTAAGTGCTAGAAGTCTCTTATGACCCTAATCCACATCCTACATATAAGAATGAGTCTTGAAATATAGGTACATATAAAAATAGAATTATAGAGTATTACAAAAATATAATAAGTAAAAGAGTATAATTAAATAATTATTCCATAATTATATGCTTCTTAAATAACTCAGGTGGCCCAACAAAATAGTTGGGCTGAACTTTACTACTTGGCAGGTGGAACAAAAGCAAGAAATTGCATCCAATGATCATGAAATGGATAGTCTTCAACTTTTAAACTTATTTGTCAAAACTTAAAATATATTAAATTTAAAGTTTTATCTATGAGATGAGCGGGGATAAAAAATTCAAGACCACTCATTTTTAAAATTATTCTTATAGATCATTAGAACAAACTGGAAAAAAATTTCAGCCCCTATAATTTAAAGGTCACCATTAATATCATAAAATTTCAAAGTCTATATATAATAACTCCAAATATTCTCAGAGTTTTATTTGTTAATTTAAAATGAGCTTTTATACAAATATCACTAGTTTAGGATCTAATTACGTGCCTTCTCATGAGTTTTTAAAATTAGTATTTGTGCTAGATTTTGACCACCAGATACATTTAGGATACACAAAGTTAAATTTAAGTGTAATTTATTTCAGATTATACTAAGTGAATTTGCATATATTTGAGATATATGGTCTCTTTCGCTTGCCTAAGTCCTATCTCGTTCACCTCTCTCCTTTTTTGCTTGTCTCTTTCCCTTTCTTGATCGTCTCTCTCCTTATGTATTTATATTTAAGAATGTATATGGCTTCTTAGATACATGTTTCTACTATGATTCACATATATTTGAGATATACCTCATCTCTCTCCCTATGTAATTGTATTTTTAGAATGTATGTGGTAATTAAAATATATTCCCTTTGTTTGAAAATAATTGAATTGTTGGGCTATATCACACATTAAGAAAAAAAAAATTTAATCATATTTTTTCATTTTTACCCTTTTCAAACTTCAAATACCCATTTAATGCATCATTTATTTCTAATACAAAGTTCAACCTTAGAAACTCAATTAATGAGGAACAAAATTGGAAAAAAATTTCTACGTATCCCTTGAGAAGTGAACAATTCAATCATTTTGAAAACTTAAAAATTTCCTAACAATTCAATTATTTTAAAATAGAGAGAGTATGTATCTAGGTGTATTTGACTTGAAATATGATGTGAAATCATTAATTAAAAGCAAATATGTAATTATTTCAAATTACTGGAAAAATCACTAATAAACATTTATTTCTGAATATTTGAATTAGTTTGTTGAGTTACAAATTAAAGTGGATTAGCTGATTGAAAAATAGCTTCTTGTAACTATTTATTTATTTAATTATTCTATTTTTTATTTTCTTGTATTCCTAAATTTTTTTATGTTCTTAAGGAGCTAATGAATTCTTTGAATTAGAAATTAATTACCTTAGACGGCTTAATAAATTCCTATATCATTTACTTATTTTTTAAAAATTCTTTTTCTTTGAATTATAAATTAATTATCTTGGACTGCTTATAAATTCCTATAACATTTTACTTATTTTTATTTCTTGTTCTTGGTGTTCTTGAGAGGTGGTTGAATCAGATCAGGGTGTGTTGGGTATGGAGAAAACATATGTTTTTCAATTTTGTTATGTTCGGTTGGTTGATATTTTTGAAAAATATTTTCTCTATAGAAAAATAAGTTTATTAAAAGTGAGAAAAAAGACTACTCTAGTGTACGTAGGGAAAACAAGTTTCACAACTAACATTTCATATTAATTGTGTATGTTCTTCACCTTCTGACACTCCTCTTCTTCACCCCCATCTCCATAGTCTCCATTCCCATCTCCCGTAGTATTTGTCTAAATTATATTTAAAAACTTTTGGGATAATATTTTTTTATTTATATATCGAAAATTATTAAATGGAGTCTATTTAATAGACCTCAGCTTGAGCTTAACTCAACCCAAAGAATTAGTTCAAAGAAAGGACGATTATCAAGCCATACAAATAGATCTAGGATCTTCTCCCGAATTGATGCAGGATCTTCATAAAAAAAATAACCAACAAACTAAATTAATTTCTTGAAAATCATCTTCCTAAAAACACTTTTTATTTTTTGTAGAAAACATCTTTTTCACACCAAATACACCCTCAATCTTCTTTAAAATTATGGAATTTTATATACATTAGTTTCAATCAGAGTTTTCATATTACATGAGTATTTAATATAATTTGATTCTCTCTTTTTGTTAGGCATAAAAAGTCATCTACTCTCTACCTTATTAAGTTATAATATTACCTTTTTTTTTTGTATACTAGTAACGTTCATCCGGGCAATAAATATGTTTAGTTGTTTTTATATTTTTATGCGTATGACTAACTTTGCATATGACATGATAAAAAAATTATTTTAAATATATTTGAGTCAAATAATCTAGCATAGATTTAATATAAGATTACAAAATTTATAAATTGTATTAATTTTTTTGTCAAAATAAATAGGAGCAATTAATTAAAATGGAGATAATAATTAATTTGATTAAAAAATTAATCCGAGCCCATATATGTTAATTTTGTCTAGATTTATGCGTCTGATAGATTTGAGCATATAATGGAAGGCTTTGACCACCAAGCCAAGCAACCCATTTGCTACTTTTAAGGAAGCACATAGCTTAAGTAGGCGTGCTGACGTCAAGCTATGTGTTATTTCCATTTCTTAATAGTAACTAGATACTGGCGCTCGCGCTAACGTAGACTCAATATTTATTATTTTTGTGTCTTGTGATATAGATAAAATTTAGAAAGTCAATTAAATTTTAATATTTTAAATAATTTAAATTATTAATTATATATTGTGAATTATAACACTTTTTTTATATAATTTTTAAATAATATATGTTATTCCTCTTGTCCCAATTTATGTGGCACCGATAAAATTTCGACAGACAATTTTTTTATGTCTTTTACTTTTTAATTTTTTTAATTATTATGATCTATATTACGTTTACGTCATTTTTATATAACATATGTTATCTATCTATCCTTATTTATGCCACACTGATTCGAGTGTTAATTGAACTTTTTATATCTTTTAAATATTTTAAGTTGTTAATTCTTGTGATTTGTAGTATTTTTTATTTAATTTTCATATATAGATATATTACTATTGTTAATTATCTAGATTTATAGTAATTTTTAAGTAGTTTCTTAATTAAATAATACATGTTATTTCTTCTGTCCCCTTTTATGTGACGTCAATAGATCAATTTCAATAATCAATTGAATTTTTTATTTGTTTTAAAAAAAATTTAAAATCAAGTAGCTAAAGCAGACACGTCAATGGACAACTGCCTGTTTGAGCAAGCAACTCAAGCAGGTATGTCGACTATGATCTGTCTCTTCTTCACTAATATAATATATACTAGACATTCATACCCGTGCAAGCACGAGCCCAATATCTGCTATTTTTCTGTCTCAATTTATGTGATATAGATAGAACTAATTTAGAAAGTTAATTACATTTATTTTTTATTTAATTTCTATATGTAGATATATTTCTACTGTTAAATATCTAGATTTACAATACTTTCTACGTAATTTTCTAATTATATAATACATATTACCTTTTTTGTTTCATTTTATGTGATGTCGATGGATTAATTTCAATAATCAATCGAATTTTTTGTTGCCTGCTTGGGCAGTTGAACTAAATAATACATGTTATTTTTTTTGTTTCAGAACTATGTTAAGTCATTAATTAGCATGTCCAGTAGTATTTTTACCATTTTTAAATATATCAAACACTAAAAATAAGACAAACAAATTAAAACGAAAGAGCTATAAAAAATTACGGATATACCCTCAAATTGTTCAAGCAGGTATGTCGATCTGCTGCCTGTTTGAGCAAGTGAAACTTCCCCTTGAAATACTTTAAGTTGTCAGCTATCACGATTTATTATATCTTTTATGCTCTTCCGCAACATATTTTTTAATTAGAACTATTTTAAGTCATTAGTTATCATGATTAGTAGTATTTTTACGTAATTTTTAAATATATAAAATACTAAAACTAAGACAAATAAATTGAAATGGAAGAATCATAGAAAATTATGGATATACCCTCAAGCTGCTCAAGTAGGCATGTCGACCTGTTGATTGCTTGACTCTACTTCGTTTCATTTTATGTGTCGTCGACAAATTAATCTCAATAATCAATCAAATTTTTTAATTCATTTTTAAAATAATTTAATTTGTCAATTATCACCATTATTTATGGTATCTTTTATACACTTACGCAATATGTTTTTAGAATTATTTTAAGTCATTAATTAGCATACATAGTAGTATTTTTTACACCATTTTTAAATGTATAAAACACTAAAAATAAGAAAAACAAATTAAAACGGAAAAACCATAAAAAATTACGGATATACCCTCAAGCTACTCAAGCAGGCATGTTGATTTACTGTCTGCTTGAGTAGATGAAACTCCCCCTTAAAATATTTTAAATCTCCAATTATCACGATTTATGATATCTTTTATGCTCTTATGCAATAATTTTTTAGAATTATTTTAAGTTATTAATTATCATAATAAATAGTATTTTTCACACAATTTTTAAATATATAAAATACTAAAAATAAAATAAACAAATTAAAATTAAAAAATCATAAAAATTACAAACATACCCTCAAACAGGCATATCAACCGAGCAGCTCAGGAAGCTGGCATGTCGACCAGTAGCATCTTCCCCAGCCACTTCTATATATTAGTTAAAAATTAGGTATTTTATATAAATTCTGATAAATGATTGTTAGGTGTGCATGAAGGATGGACCCTATAGACACTGATATGCCACATCATGTTTTGTCTAGACTTACACTTTTTTGCAAAAATGATTTCACATTTCATTCTGACATGGACATCGTACATGAAAAAGCACAAATATATATCAACTTCTTTTTTTATAAGAAGAAGATTCTTATGAGGATTTATCATGAGTTTGAAAAATTTACTCTAAAGATTAGTATATCATATATATAATAGATGTTGAATTTTTTCAGCTCTTCATTGAGTTTGCAATCTTCCTTTATCGGGGCTTAAAATGATAATAAGTATATAAATCTAAGTTGTATAGACTCTTTATTTCTAATTTTGCATCTGTGTTAAATTCTCCAAAATACATTATTTTTAGAAAATTCAACTTGCACTTGCTAGCACTTTTGAAAAGTCAAAACAACATAGAAACAAAGTGATAAACATAATCGCTGGAGAATTATATAAGTGATCGACCCCAATTTATTTAAAATTGACATAATTCATTTGTCTTTGTGTCCAAGTAGTTGTTTGTGCTGTTGCTTTCTGTCACGCTTGGATTTTTCTTTTCTTTATTTTTTGTGAAAAGCAAACATTAATTAATAATACTCTAAACAAATAGTTGCTTTTTGCCTCATTAACAGTGAAACTGAAAAATACAATTCAATGAGACCTCAATCATAAGAAAAACAAAACCAAAAAAATAAGGTCAAAGTATGCCGAGGCGGATTCAGTATTTGAAATTTTAGAATCCGACTAGCTTATTAGATTTATTTAGTATGAAATTTATTTTGAAATGTTACATAGATATATCAATTTGATTTCAAATAGCTTATTATTAGATTTTTTGTATCGTCAGAATATAAATGAGGTAACAAAATAGATAGCCACAAAAGAAATAATGTTACTATTAAATAAACACTATTTAGTTTCTCAATTATTACAAAGATATTTATATGATTTAATCCATTAAAAGGGAATTGTAGTTAATTAATTGGACTATATGATAGTAATTAAATTAATTAATGGCAATAAAAAATATCAACTTTCCTATTTTCAATTTTATCCTTCCCTTTTTTATGACCTTTCTATTTTTAGATTGAATGTTGTTGTCAATATCACCTTCTCAAAAATAAAAAAAATGGAGATCTAAAAATGAAAAAAAGTGAAGGAATTAGTGGAAAAGGTAGGCTAGAAAGCAACATATCACATATTTGTTTTTATTTATTTGTTATTTTTTTTTGCAGTATAATATCCCTCTTTGTTCAAGAATGGTCCAAATGGCAAATTAAAATAAAAAGTGAAAGAAAAGAAAAATGATTGGTGACTATATGAAAAAAGGTTTGTTCCAAATGTCCATTGTTGTTATTTTATTTGTCCCACCTGCCTTCAAATTGAGCGGAGGACTTAAACAGGGTGATCCTTTATTTATTTATTTTTAGTATAATGTATGAAATGATTAGTATAACGTATGAAATGTTCATTATTATTGTATTTGTCCCACCTGCCTTCAAATTGGGGAGAGGACTTAAACAGGACGTATGAAATTATTATATATCGTATATAATTCATTGTAAAGTGGATTATATAATTAAAGAGACCTTACATTATGTCATGTAACATAATAAAATCATATCAAACTCACCAAACTGTGAACGATTAGAAGAGGATGTGAAGTTTTTTCACAAATTATAAGTATATTACCTAAATCTAAAACAAATATGATATAGTTATATTTCACGAAATGAGATTGATGTCATGAATACTGAGTCTCTGTAGGGATGTTCATGATTTGGATAAAAATTGATCCAAACTGATTAAATAAATCGATTTATTTGGGTTTGATTTTAGTTTTTTAAAGATCGATAGTGTTTGGTTTGAATTTATTTTAAAAAGCCGAAGAAATAACCAAACAACACTGACAAATTATATACATATATTTTATAATTATACATAATATATTATTTTGACAAATATTTTTAAAGATCTTATACGTTTTCATCATTTTTTTTAAAATCTATTTATAAAATCATGAATTCTCAAGATAAGAACATTTATCTTATTAATTTTATTTATATGAATGTCTGTGTCAATTATTGGTGGGATCAGAAATGTTACTATCTCTGCCTTCTAGGCTAAACTGGTGAATTTTGAAAATTTATTCACAATAAATTTAGTGATTAAAAAGCTTATAATTATATCAGTCATTCTAACTATTTTTCCTTTTGATAGACTGATGTCACTTTTTTCCCATTTTAAATGCATCATTGTTTTTATTTTTGTGTATGATTATTAACCGAATAATCGAACCAAAACAAATTGAAATCGATAACTACCAAACTGATAAATGTATATTATAATTGGTTTGATTTGATTTGACTTGATTTTGAGAACTTAAAATCAATTAAGTTGGTTTAGTTTAAATTTTTACCAATAATCAATCCAAAATGACCCGTGAACACGCCTAAAGTCTATGCTTGAATGAATTGATGAAATTATTATTGACAGCTGCCAATTCCCTAGACTTACTATTATATTTTCAATCATTATAATGGGAATAGTGCTGGAGCAACAAGGTATAGAATGACCCTAACAGACTGCATCTATTATATGCGGCAAGAAAGGAACCAAATTGTTTTCCAAGGAAAAAGAAGAGATGTATCAGTCCTTGTGAAGAGAATAATTCAAGATATATATTTTAGAGATTGTCTCAAAGTGAAATTAACTAAATTGAATATTGATAGTACAGCGTGAAAACATATATTGAGATGCTATTTTTAGCAAAATTTTTAGAGATGATTATGAAAAGTAAATATTAGGATATTCACAGAGTCATGAAGCATCAAATTAGGGATACAATTAGAAAAAATTATAAGATATTATAAAGAATCAAAAGTGAAAACAAATTGTCTATTTATTATCAAACTTATTAAAACAAGATGACATCCCAACTTTTTAAAAAGAGATTTTTCATATTTTTTGAGATCAAGATAGTCGTTACATTCAACACGATAATAAAATACTCAAGAGCGAATCTTCAAGAATAAAGACTGATGTTCCCGAGTTATAGATAGTCCAAATTGAGAAAATCTTTTCGAATTAATTTGCGTTGCTTACAATTTATTTATTTATATTCGATGTTTATATCTAATTAATAATTAAGTATAAGATCATCAAATCACAAAGTATTTAAATAGTGGGTAGCTTGAATTCTGTCTTCTTGATATGAAACTTTAAACTTAGAGATTGCAATATTTTTTTGAACAATTTTAACTTCTTCCAATACTTCTCCATTGACCTTCATATCATTCATAATTTCTAAAACTCTTGAAATTTCTCTCTTCATATGTGAGAAGAAAATTTGTGTTGATGATATACATTTTGTTGATGAAGAGTCTAAGGTATTTTATCAAATTACCCTTTGAGTATAATTAATATAATGTCTTAGAAAATGTAATAGAGAAATAACCATAATTATTGACAAGAGTAAATTAGGAACTAAGTGTACAATTATCTCTTGATTTCATAAACTGGACAAGTATTCTAGGACATCCTAAAATAGTAAAGATGGACGGAGGCGAGTATCACTCCCCAAAAGCAGAAGATACTAGATATGAAAAAAAAGACTAAAGTGGAAATCAAATGATAATATATAAATACATACAATACAAGTAACAAATATAAGACGGACAATAATAACACAAGATATAAAAACACGACTAATCCTACTATCTAACATACTATATCACAAGGTCAGGCATCATCCTACCCCTACTAGCTGATTAACCTTCTACCCTAATACGCGACCTCTACTCTTTTCAAGCTGAGAAAATAATTTAAGTAGAATATCTTGAAATTCTTCTAAATTTGACATGTGTTTATTCCATGAGCATTTAGGGGTCGTTTGGTGTGAGGTATAAGTTATAATATCTCGGGATAAAATGTAGGACTATTTTATCCCATATTTGATTGGAGATATAAGACAATCTTTAGACTATTTATCCCACCATTTTTTTGTGTTAGTGATGGAATAAATTATCCCATATATATAATGGAGTAACTTATCCCAAATTTACTTATCCCAAAATTAATTATCCTGGGATAACATCTTGAAAACCAAACAACCCCTTAAACTTTCTTTAGTCCTAATTCACTCAAAATGCTATTTGTTCTTTACAAAAAGAGAAAGTTCCTCTCTTTTTCTTTTTCTTTTTCTTTTTTTTTGAAGTGGCCAAGAAAAGTCTCTTTTTTAATTATGTCCAGTTTTAATATTTTTTTTCCCCCAGAAGATAATATTCAACACAGACATTCAGTACAGGAGATAAGAAAACATGTTTGGGAAATAATTATTTGATGTTTTGGAAGTTTGCATGATATGAGAAAAACACAGAAAAGGACAAGAATAGTTAAAATTCATCACCTATATTTTCCTTCAACCAGAACTAAAAAAGTAAGATTAATAATGGTCACATTACAATAATTACATTCTATGTTCCATGCTTAACACTTCTTAATTTTATTTTCAACTTCTCTTAATGAAAAAAAAATCATTTTTGCAAGTGTTATTTATGTATTTCTTCACTTAAAGAATTAATAATAATCTCAAAATCCTTTTATCTCACAATAATGATGTCGATTTAACAATCTTGCATGTATCTCAATTAATTCATTAATTATTATTTTCTATCTCGATTTATCGTGTGATGCACTTTTATTTAGTTTGTCCCAAAAGTCTGGATCTTTCTAAATACAGAAATAATTATTTTAATCTTAAACTTCCAATGTTATTCTTAATGACAATTTATAATCACATAAATATCTAGGAACTTTTATATTATAAATTTTTTTAAAAAAATTCCCTTAAGTTTTATATGTACCTATTCAAAATGCTTTACATAAAATTGGGATGAAGGGAGTACTTAAAAGTTACTCCCTCCGTTCACTATTAGATATCAAAAAAAATTTAATTTGATTTTAATTTTTACTTGTCATTTTGGAAAAATCAAGATAGGACAATTTCTTTTCATCCATTTTACCCCTAATTTACTTAAAAAGTTAACGTTTTAAAAAAAATGTAGAATTTCTTGAAAATGTTCAATGATCAATTCATCATTAGATTACCTAGGCAATATTTCTTGAAAAATAAATAAATATTATTAAATCAAGAAACACTTTCACTTGTCATTGTATTGATAATATTAAATGTATTAAAATTTGAATTATGACTTTAATGAATATTTTTATCAATTAATAGGGATAAAATGATAATCTCACTATACTAATCATTATTTTCTGAGCAAAGATAACAATATAAATTTGTCCCCCAAGATTTTAAATAAATGAGAAAAATTACTTAAAACGTTTTTTGTTTTTATATCTAGATTAAACTATTTTTTTCACCGACTTTATTGACCACTACATGAAACCAAATCATTTGTCTCATAATTTTCTTTATATAAGTTAGAATTATCTCTCAAACCAAATTCAAGAACCTCTTAATTATTATTCATTTTCATCAACATGATAACTTCATATCCTACAACTAGTCCCATAACCTCCGTGGACTGCCAAAAACAAGTGCGTTCATGGCGGTTTCTTCGTTCACTTATGCAACTTCTGATTCCTCGATGCAATTGCATCTTCGTTGAAGAAGAAAATGACGATAGAAAACACATACCCTACTTCAAACACAATCTGTCGTCGTCGTCATCATCATCATCATCCTTAGCCACAACCATTACAGGTACAATCTTTGGGTCGCGTAAAGGAAAAGTCAACTTTTGCATCCAGTCAAACCCTAATTCCACAAACCCTATTCTTCTCCTTGAACTTGCGGTTTCAACCTCTTCACTTGCTCGTGAAATGCAAAAGGGGATAGTGAGAATCGCGCTTGAGAGTAAAATAAATGATTACTCCTCCTCTTCTTCTTCTTCTTTTTCTTTGTCATCGTCTCTTTTGTCTATGCCAATATGGAGGATGTATTGTAATGGAAAGAAAGTAGGGTTTGCAGCTAAAAGAAAACCTACAAAAGTTGATTTGCAAGTTTTGAGACAAATGGAGTCAATTATTGTTGGAGCTGGAATTATTCATGGGAAAAAAGAAGTTAGAAAAACAAGATATGATGATAATGATGATGATATTATGTATCTTAGAGGAAAATTTGAAAGGGTTCATGGATCAAATGACTCAGAGTCCTTTCATTTGGTTGATCCTGAAGAAAATATGGGTCAAGAGCTAAGCATTTTCTTTCGACGCTCTCGTAGTTAATCAACATTTACCCGACATGAATTTTGGTGGGATAGTTGAAATCTCTACTCTTAAGTAGTAATCTTTGATTTGAGTTTGAGAACCGAAAAAAAAAATCATATTTGAAGCGCCGTCTCCCAAAAATATGTCTTACAATGGACGAATCAAAATTTAATCAAGCCGAGTATAGAATTGGCATCTAATTAGTAGTAATAGTATCCTTTTTTTTTGTTTGTTGTCCTAGTACCTTTCTAGTGGTTATGTAAACAGATCCTTAGCTATATATTGTATATAATATCTAAAATGTGACATGTTGGAGGGGAATGGATGGTTTACTTTCTTGGCTTTTACAAAATGGACAAACATTACAATAATCTTTAACAAACTTATATGCTTCTCAATTCATGTTTTTAATTTGTTAAAAATAACAAAATTGGACCATTTCTTATAAATTTGGGTATTGTCATTTTTGAGTAAAGGTTATGTTAATCTTCTCTGTATCTTTCCAATTTTATCTTCGATTATGCTTTCTCATCGATCTTGCATTTTACTTGCTCATTCTAAGGAAACTTCTATAATTGCAATTTACAAAGGGAAATTTGACTTTTAAGGATTTCAACATTAAATTCATAGAAAAAGGGGGGAAAATATCCATTAACTTTATGATTTAAAGCAGATATATCTTTGATTTAAAAAAAATAGTGCATATATACTTCTTTTGTCCAACATATACCTTTGTTAAAATATTTATATTTACTGAATCGAAAAAAATTATAATACTAATTTTTTAATTTAAAAAATATCACACGACTTGAAAAAAATGTCTCACCCCTTTTTAGCCCTTTAGGCCTGCTCAATGGAAAAAAAAGACAAATTACAGAAATACACAACATTTGGAAACTTAATTACAATTATTCTTTACCATTTAAAAAAATTACTAAATTCTCTTTTTTCGCTATTTCGCTGATACATAACACACATTTATAAACTATCAGT
>JBCEWC010005453.1:0-24952 GCA_038996855.1 Solanum aculeatissimum
GTGATTTGACAGTCTTTCGTGGGTGTTAGCCCACATTTCCTGGTGCTGTCCGTCACTCGGGGACAATTTTCCTAAAAGATTATACCAAGGGGTCCGTAATGAGCAAGGCAAATGACCTAGGTGGCTTGATGGGGTTGGAGATGGCCTCGTAGGATTTTATGGGCCAAGGAATAGGAAATAGATGATTTGGGCAGTTTTTCATGGGTATTAGCCCACTGTTCCTGGCGCTGCCCGGGGTTCTGGGATGTTTTTCTCAAAAGATTATACCGAGGGATCCTTAATGAGCTATACAAGAGGCTCAGGTGTCCCAGCGGGCTTAGAGATGGCCTAGTTAGATTTTATTGTCGAAGGAATAAGAAACAAGCGGTTTAAGTAATTATTTGTGGGTGTTAGCCCACAATTCCTGGCGTTGCCCGGGGCTGAGGGTGAAATTTCCTTATAAATTATATCGAGGGGTTCGTAAAGAGCCAGGAAAGAGGCCCAGCTAGGCCGACGAGGTTGGATATGACCTGGTAGGATTTTATAGTCCAAGAAATAGGAAACAAGCTATTTGAGCAGTTTTTCATGGGTGTTAGCCCACGGTTCCTGGCGCTGCCCGGGCTCTGGGCCAATTTTCCCAAAAGATTATACCGAGGGGTCCATAACGAGTCAGGCAAGAGGCCTAGGTGCCCCGACAGGGTTGGAGATGACTTGGTAGGATTTTATTGACCAAGGAATAGGAAACAGGCGATTTGGACAATTTTTTGTGGGTGTTAGCCCATTGTTCCTGGCGCTGCTTGGGGATCAGGAATAACCTTTCAAAACATTATACCAAGGGGTCCGTAATGAGCCAGGTAAGATGCCCAAGTGGCCTAACAAGGTTGGAGATAGCCTGGTAGGATTTTATTGGCCAAGGAATAGAAAATAGGCGATTTGGAAAGTTTTTCATCGGTGTTAGCCTACGATTCCTAGCGGTTACCAGGGCTTGGGGCCAACTTTTCAAAAAACATTATATCGAGGGGTCCGTAATGATCCAAGCAAGAGGCCCAACTATCCCAGCGGGGTTGAAGATTGCTTGGTAGGATTTTATGGGCCAAGGAATAGGAAATATATGATTTGGGATGTTTTTCGTAGGTGTTAGGCCATGGTTCCTGGCGCTGCCTATGGCTCAGGGCAAACGTTCCCATAAAATTATACTAAGGGGTCCGTAACGAGCCAGGTAAGAGGCCAAGCTTTCCCAGCGGGGTTGGAGATGACATCGTAGGATTTTATGGGCCAAGGAACAGGAAATAGATGATTTGGATAATTTTTCGTGGGTGTTAGCCCACGGTTCCTGGCGCTGCCCGGGGCTCGGGGCCAACATTTCTAAATTATTATACCGTGGGGCCTGTAACAAGCTAGAAAAGAGGCCTAGATGGCTCGGCGGGGTTGGAGATGCCCTGATAGGATTTTATGGGCTAAGAAACAGGAAACAGGCGATTTGGGCAATTTTTTGTGGGTGTTAGCCCACGGTTCCTGGCGCTGCCCGGGGCTAGGGGCCAACTTTCTCTTAAAATTATACCAGGGGTCCATAACGAGCCAGGCAATAGGCCTAGGGGGCCAGGCGGGTTAGAGAAGGCCTGGTTGGATTTTATGGGACAAGGAACAAGAAACAAGTGGTTTGAACAGTTTTAATGGATGTTAGTCCACGATTCCTGGCGCTACCCGAGGCTCGGGGCCAAATATCTCAAAATATTATACTGAGGGATCTGTAATGAGCAAGGCAAGAGGCTCAGGTGGTCCGATAGGGTTGGAGATGGCTTGATAGGATTTTATGGGCCAAGGAATAGAAAATAGATAATTTGGGCAATTTTTATAGGTGTTAGCCCATGGTTCTCGGCGCTGCCCGGGTCTCGAGGCCAACATTCTAAAAATATTATACTGATGGGTCTGTAACAAGCCAGGAAAGAGGCCCATGTGTCTTGGATAGTTAGTAATGACCTTGTAGAATTTTAATTTTTATGGACCAAGAAATAGGAAACAAACAATTTTGACAATTTTTCGTGGGTGTTAGCCCACGGTTCCTAGCGCTGCCTAGGCTCGGAGATAATTTTCCCAAAAAATTTAACCAAGGGGTCCGTAATGAGCCAGGTAGGAGGCCAGTTGGCTCGGCAGGGTTGGAGATGGCTTGGTAGGAGTTTATGGGCCAAGGAATAGGAAATAGACAATTTGGGTAGTTTTTCGTGGGTGTTAGTCCACGGTTTCTGGCGCTGCCTGGGGCTCGGGGACAACTTTCCTAAAATATTATACCGATAGGTCCGTAACGAGCCAAGCAAGAGGCCCAAGTGGCCGAATGGGGTTGGAGATGGCCTAGTAGGATTTTATGGGCCAAGGAACAGGAAATTGGTGATTTGGGCAGTTTTTCGTGGGTGTTAGCCCATGGTTCCTGACGCTGCCCGGGGCTCAGGGCCAACTTTCTCAAAATATTATATTGAGGGGTCCAAGACAAGCCAGGCAAGAGGTCCAGGTGGTCCGTCGGGGTTAGATATAGCCTAGTAGGATTTTATGTGCTAGGGAACAGAAAATAAGTGATTTGGGATATTTTTTGTGGGTGTTAGCCCACGGTTCCTGGCGCTGCCGGGGGCTCGGGGAAAACTTTCCTAATAAATTATACCGAGAGATTCGTAACGAGCCAGGCAAGAGGCCCAGGTAGACTGGTGGGGTTGGAGATGGTCTGGTAGGATTTTATGGGCCAAGAAGCAGGAAAAAGACAATTTGGGCAATTTTTCATGGGTGTTAGCCCACGATTCCTGGCACTGCTCGCGGCTCAAGGCCAACTTTCCCTAAATATTATACTGAGAGGTCCATAACGAGCTAGGCAAGAGGACCAGGTGGCCCGACGCGGTAAGATATGACCTAGTAGGATTTTATAGACCAAGAAATAGGAAACAAGTGATTTGGACAATTTTTCATGGGTGTTAGTCCATGGCTCCTGGCACTGCCCGGGGCTTGGTGGCTACCTTTCCCAAAATATTATATCGAGGGTTCTGTAGCGAGCCACGCATAAGGCCTAGATAGCCCGGCGGGGTTGGAGATATCCTGGTAGGATTTTATGGGACAAGGAACAGGAAACAAATGATTTTGGCAATTTGTCGTGGGTGTTAACCCACGGTTCCTGACGCTTCCCAGGGCTCGGGGCCAACTTTCCCAAAATATTATACCAAGGGGTCCATAACGAGCTGGGCAAGAGGCTCAAGTGGCTCAACGGGGTTATAGATGACCTGGTAGGATTTTATGGGCCAAGGAACAAGAAATAGGCAATTTAGGCAATTTTTCATGGGTGTTAGCCCACAACTCCTGGCGCTGCCTTGGGTTTGGGGCTAACTTTCCCGAAATATTATACCAAGTAATCCGTAATGAGCTATGCAAGAGACCTAGGTGTCTTGGTGGGGTTGGAGATGGCCTGGTAGGATTTTATAGGCCAAAGAATAGGAAAAAAGTGATTTAGGCAGTTTTTCGTGGGTGTTACCCTATGGTTCTCGGCGCTGCCCTAGGATCGAGGAAACTTTCCAAAACATTATACCAAGGGCCCCTTAACGAGGCAGGAAAGAGTCCCAGGTGTCCTTGTGGGTTTGGAGATGGCCTGGTAAGATTTTATGGGCCATGTAACAGGAAATAAGCAATTTGGGCAGTTTTTCGTGGGTGTTAGCCCACGCTTCCTGGCGCTGCCTAGAGCTCGGGGCCAACTTTTTCAAAACAATATACCAAGGGATCCTTAACGAGCCAGGCAAGAGGCCCAGGTGTCCCGACATGATTTGAGATGACCTGGTAGGATTTTATTGGCCAAGGAATAGGAAACAAGCGATTTGGGCAGTTTTTTATGGGTGTTAGCCCATAGTTCCTACCGCTGCCTGGGGCTCGGGGCCAAATTTCCTGAAAGATTATACTGAGGGGTCCATATCGAGCTAGGAAAAAGGCCTAGTTGGCCCGGGGGGTTGGATATTACCTGGTAGGATTTTATGGTCCAAGGAACAGAAAACAAACAATTTGGGTAGTTTTTTGTGGGTGTTAGCCCACAGTTCATGGCATTGCTCAGGGATCGAGGCCAAATTTACTGAAAAATTATGCTGAGGGTCCGTAACGAGCCATGCAAGAGGCCCAGCTGGCTTAATGGGGTTTGAGATGGCCTGGTAGGATTTTATAGGCCAAGAAACAAAAAACAGGCAATTTGGAAAGTTTTTCGTGGGTGTTAGCCCACAGTTTCTGGCGCTGCCCGGGACTCGGGACCAATGTTCCAAAACACTTATACAGAGGGGTCCATAATGAGCAAGGAAAGAGGCCCAAGTGGCCTGGTGGGGTTGAAGATAGCGTGGTAGGATTCTATGGGCCAAGAAACATGAAATAGGTGATTTGACAATTTTCATTGATGTTAGCCCATGGTTTTCGGTGCTTCCCAGGGCTCGGAGCCAACTTTCCCTAAACGTTACACCGATGGGTCCATAACGAGCTAGACAAGAGACCCAGGTGTCCCGACGGGATTAGAGATGGCATGGTAGGATTTTATGAGCTAAGGAACAGGAAACAAACAATTTGGGCAGTTTTTCGAGGGTATTAACCCATAATTCCTGGCGTTTCCCGGGACTCGGGAAAACTTTCCCAAAAACTTAAACCGAGGAGTCCTTAACGAGCCAAGCAAGAGGCCCAGGTGGCCCGGTGGAGTTGGAGATGGCCTGGTAGGATTTTATAGGCCGAGGAACAGAAATGGGTGATTTTTGTAATTTTTCGTGGGTGTTAGTCCACGGTTCCTGTCACTGCATGGGGCATGGGGCCAACATTCCAAAAAAACTATATCGAGGGGTCCGTAATGAGCCAGGACAGAGGCCCAAGTGGCCCGATGGGGTTGGAGATGGCTTAGTAGGATTTTATTGGCCAAGGAACAAAACAATAGGCGATTTAGATAATTTTTCGTGAGTGTTAGCCCACGATTCCTGGCGTTGCCCGGGGCTCGGGGCCAATTTTCCTAAAAAATTATACCAAGGGATCCATAACGATCTAGACAAGAGGACCAGGTGCATGGTGGGGTTGGAGATGGCCTGGTAGGATTTTATGGGCCAAGGAACAGGAAACAGGTGATTTTGACAGTTTTTTATGAGTGTTAGCACACGATTACTGGCGCTGTACAGGGCTCGGGTCCAACATTCCCAAATAATTATATCTAGGGGTTCGTAATGAGCCAGGACAGAGGCCCATGTGACCCGGTGGGGTTGGAGTTGGCCTGGTGGATTTTATGGGTCAAGAAACAGGAAATAGGTGATTCGGGCAGTTTTTCGTGAGTATTAGCCCACGGTTCTCAGTGTTGCCCAAGGCTCGGGGTCAACTTTCCTAAAACATGATACCGAGGGGTCTATAAAAATCCAGGAAGGAGGCCCAGGTTGCCCATCGGGTTTAGACATGGCCTGGTAGGATTTTATGGGCCAAGGAATAGGAAACATGCGATTTGGGCAGTTTTTTGTGGGTGTTAGCCAATAGTTTTTGGCGCTGCCCAGGGCTCGAGGCTAAATTTCCCAAAATATTATACCAAGGGATCCTTTATGAGCCAGGCAAGAGGCCCAGGATGCCCGACGTGGTTAGAGATAGATTGGTAGGATTGTATGTGCCAAGGAACAGGAAATAGGTGATTTGAGCAGTTTTTCGTGGGTGTTAGCCTACGGTTCCTGGCGCTGCTCGGGACTCTGGGACAACTTTCCTAAAATATTATACCGAGGGGTACGTAACGAGCTAGGCAAGAGGCCCAGGTGTCCCGGCGAGGTTGGAGATGGCCTAGTAGAAGTTTATAGGCTAAGGAACAGGAAATAAGAAATTTGGGTAATTTTTCGTGGGTGTTAGCCTACGGTTCCTGGCGCTGTCAGGGACTCAGGGCCAACTTTCTTGAAAAATTATACCGAGAGGTCTGTAACGAGCCAGGCAAAAGGCCTAGGTGTCCTAGCGGGGCTGGAGATGGCCTGGTAGGATTTTATGGGTCAAGGAATAGGAAATAGGCAATTATGGTAATTTTTCGTTGGTGTTAGCCTACGGTTTCTTGTGCAGCCTAGGGCTTAGGGAAATCTTTCCCAAAAGATTATATCGAGGGGACCATAACATGCCAGGCAAGAGGCCCAGGTTGCTCGACTGGGTTAGAGATGACCTGGTAGGATTTTATGGGCTAAGACATAGGAAAACAGGTGATTTGAGCAGTTTTTCATGGGTGTTAGCCCACAGTTCCTGGCACTGCCCAGGTCTCATGGCAAACTTTCCCAAAAAATTATACTGAGGGGTCCGTAACGAGCAAGGTAAGAGTCCTAGGTGTCCTGACGGGGTTGGAGATAGCTTGGTAGAATTTTATGGGCTAAGGAATAGTAAACATGCGATTTTGGCAGTCTTTCGTGGGTGTTAGCCCACGTTTCCTGGCGCTTCCCGAGGCTCGGGGACAACTTTCCCAAAAAAATATACCGATGGTTCCATAACGAGCCAAGCAAGAGGCCTAGATGGCTCGGCGGGGTTGATGATGGCCGGTTAAGATTTTATGGGCCAAAGAATTGGAAATAGGCGATTTGAGTAGTTTTTTGTGGGTGTTAGCCCATGGTTCCTAACACTGCCTGGGGCTCAGGGTCAACTTTATTGAAAATTTATATCGGGGGTCCATTTTGGGCCAGGCAAAAGGCTCAGGTTACCCGACGGGGTTGGAGATGGCCTTGTAGGATTTTATGGGCCAAGGAACATGAAATAGACGATTTGGGCAGTTTTTCATGGGTGTTAGCCCATGGTTATTGGCGCTGCCCGAGTCTCAGGGCTAACTTTCTCGAAACATTATACTGAGGGGTCCGTAACAAGGTAGTTAAGAGTCCCAGGTGGCCTGGTGGGGTTGGAGATGGCCTGGTAGTATTTTATGGGCCAAGGAACAGAAAACAGGTGATTTGGGCAGTTTTTCTTGGGTGTTAGCCCACAATTTTTGGTGTTGCCCGGTGCTCGAGGCCAACTTTACCAAAATATTATACCGAGGGATCCGTAACAAGCTAGACAAGAGGTCCAAGTGGCCCAGTGGGGTTGGAGTTGGCCTGGTAGGATTTTATGGTCGAAGGAACAGGAAATATGCGATTTGGGCAGTTTTTCATGGGTGTTAGCCCATAGTTCCTGGCGCTGCCCGGGGCTCGGGGACAACTTTCCAAAAAATAAATACCGAGGGGTTCATAATGATCCAGGCAAGAGGCCCAGCTTGCCCGATGGGGTTGGATGTCGCCTGGTAGAATTTTATAGGCCAAGAAACAGGAAATAGGCGATTTGGGTAATTTTTCGTGGGTGTTAGCCCACGGTTCCTTGTGCTGCCCGGATCTCTGGGCAACCATCGTGAAAAATTATACTAAGGGATTCGTAATAAGCCAGGAAATAGTCCTAACTGTACCGATGGGGTTGGTGATGTCCTGGTAGGATTTTATGGGCCAAGAAACAGGAATAAGGCAATTTAGGAAATTTTTTGTGGGTGTTAACCCACTGTTCCTGGCGCTGCTCGGGACTTGGGGCCAACTTTCCTGAAAAACTATATTGAGTGGTCCCTAACAATTTAGGCAAGAGGCCCAGCTGACCCGGTAGGGTGGGAGATGGACTGGTAGGATTTTATGGTCGAAGGAGCAGGATATAGGCGATTTGGGCAGTTTTTTGTGGGTTTTAGCCCATGATTCCTGGCACTACCTGGGGCTCGGTGACAACTTTCCCAAAATATTATACCGAGGAGTCAGTAACTAGCCAGCCAAGAGGACCAGGTGGCCCGACAGGGTTGGACATGGCCTGGTAAGATTTATAGGCCAAGGAATAGGAAATAGGCGGTTTGGGTAGTTTTTTGTGGGTGTTAGCCCACGGTTCCTGGCGCTGCCCGGGGCTCGGGGACAACTTTCCAAAAATATTATATCGAGGGGTCTGTAATGATCCAAGAAAGTGGCCCAAGTGGCCTTGCAAGGTTGGAGATGGCCTGGTAGGATTTTATTGGCCAATGAATAGGAAACAAGCGATTTGGGCAGTTTTTTATGGGTTTTAGCCCACGGCTCTTGGCGCTGCCCAGGGCTCGTGGCTAACTTTCCCAAAATATTATATCAAGGGTTTCGTAAAGAGCTAGGAAAGAGGCCCAGGTGGCCCGATGGAGTTGGAGATGGCCTGATAGGATTTTATGGGCAAAGGAAAAGGAAACAGGCGATTTGGGAAGTTTTTCGTGAGTGTTAGCCCATGATTCCTGGTGTTGCCAGGGGCTCAAGGCTAAATTTCATAAAAACTATATACAGAGGAGTCCGTAACGAGCCAGGAAAGAGGCCCAGGTAGCCCGGCGGGGTTGGAGATGGCTTGGTAGGACTTTATGGGCCAAGGATAAGGAAACAGACAATTTGGGTAGTTTTTCGTAGGTGTTAGCCCACGGTTCATGGCATTTCTTGGGTCTCGGGGACAACTTTCCCAAAAAAATATATCGAGCAGTCTTTAACGAGCTAGGCAAGAGGCCTAGGTGGCTTTGAGGGGTTGGAGATGTCATGATAGGATTTTATGGGTCAAGAAATAGGAAACAAGCAATTTTAGGAATTTTCGTGGATGTTAGCCCACGGTTCCGTGAATTGACCAGGGCTCGGGGCCAACTCTCCCAAAAAATTATATCGAGGGATTCGTAACGAGCCAAGAAAGAGGCCCAGGTAGGTCGACGGTGTTGGAGATGGCCTTGTACGATTTTATGGGAAAAGGAACAGTAAACAAGCGATTTTGACAATTTTTCATGGGTGTTAGCCCATGGTTCCTGGCATTGCCCGGGGGTCGGGGTATAATTTCCCAAAAAATTATATTGAGGGGTCCATAACGAGTCAGGCAGGAGGCTCACGTGGCCCGACAGTGTTGGAAATGACTTGGTAGGATTTTATGGGCCAAGGAACAAGAAACAAGCAATTTTGGTAGTTTTTCGTGGTTGTTTGCCCACGGTTCATGGCACTGCCCGGGGCTTGGGGCTAACTTTCTTAAAACTTTATACTGAGGGGTGCATAACGAGCCAGGAAAGAGTCCCATGTGGTCCTGGAGATGGCCTGATTGGATTTTATGAGCCAAGGAATAAGAAACAGGTGATTTTTTGTAGTTTTTCGTGGGTGTTAGCCCACGGTTCTTGGCGCTGCCCGAGGTTCGGGGTCAATTTTCTAGAAAAATTATACTAAAGGGTTAATAACAAGCAAGGCAAGAGACCTGATGGGGTTGGAGATGGCCTGGTAGAATTTTATGGGCCAAGAAACAGGAAATAGGCAATTTAGGTAGTTTTTCATAGGTGTTAGCCCACGGTTTCTGGTGCTGCCCGGGCTCGGGGCCATCTTTGCTAAAACTATATATCGAGATGTCCGTAACAAGCCAGGCAAGAGGTCTAAGTGGCCCACCGGGGGTTGGAGATGGCCTGGTAGGATTTTATGTGCCAAGGAATAGAAAATAGGCGATTTGTAAAGTTTTTCTTGGGTGTTAGTCCACGGTTCCTGGCGCTGCCCAGGGATCGGGGCCAACTTTCCTAAAATATTATACCAAGGGGTCTGTAATGAGTCAGGCAAGAGTTCCAGCTGGCTCGGCAGGGTTGTGGATGGTTTGGTAGGATTTGATGGGCCTAGAAACAGGAAACAAGTGATTTGGGAAATTTTTCGTGGGTGTTACCCCACGTTTCCTAGCACTGCTCGGGGCTCGGAGCCAACTTTTTCAAAATATTATAACGAGGAGTCCGTAAAAATTCATGCAAGAGACCCAGGTGGCCCAGCGGGGTTGGAGATGGCCTTGTAGGATTTTATGGGCTAAGGAACAAGAAATAGACGATTTGGGCAGTTTTTCGTGAGTGTTAACCCATGGTTCTCGACGTTGCTCGAGGCTCGGGGCCAACTCTCCCCAAACTTTATACCTAGAGGTCCGTAACAAGCCAATCAAAAGGCCTTGCTAGCCTGGCGGGGTTGGAGATGGCCTGGTAGGATTTTATGAACAAGTTATAGGAAATAGGCGATTTAGGCAGTTTTTCATGGGTGTTGTTAGCCCACAGTTCCTGGCGCTGCCTGGGTCTCAAGGCCAAATTTCCCGAAAAATTATATCAAGGGGTCCTTAACAAGCCAGGAAGGAGGCCCAGGTGGTCTAACAGGGTTGGAGATGGCCTGGTAGGATTTTATGAGCCAAGGAACACGAAATAGGCAATTTCGACAGTTTTTCATGGGTGTTAGTCGATGGTTCCTGACGCTGCCCGGGGCTCGGGGCCAACATTCTTAAAACGTTATACCAAGGGGTCTGTAACAAGCCAAGAAAGAGGCCCAAGATGCCCGACGGGGTTGGAGATGGCCTGGTAGGAGTTTATGGGCCAAGGAATAGGAAACAAGCGATCTGGGCAATTTTTCCTGGGTGTTAGCCCATGGTTCATGGAGTTGCCAGGGGCTCGTGGCGTAATTTCCCAAAACATTATATCGAGGGATCCGTAACTCTCCAGGCAAGAGGCCCAACTAGATCGAAGGGGTTGGAGATGGCATGATAGGATTTTATGGGCCAAGGAATAGGAAATAGATGATTTGGGCAATTTTCTCTAGGTGTTAGCCCACGGTTCCTAGCGCTGCTCGGGGATCATGACCAATTTTCTTGAAAAATTATGCAGAGGGTCCGTAATGAGCTAGGCAAGAGGCCCAGCTGGCCCGGCGTGGTTGGAGATGGCATGGTAGGATTTTATGGGCCAAGAAACAGAAACAAGGCGATTTGGGACATTTTTCGTGGGTGTTATCCTACGAGTCCTGGCGCTGCCTAGGGCTCGGGGCATTCTTTCACAAAGAAATATATCGACGTGTCCGTAATGAGCTAGGCAAGAGACCCAGGTGGCCCGACGGGGTTGGAGATGGCCTGATAGGATTTTCTGAGTCAAGGAACAGGAAACAAGCGATTTGGATAGTTTTTCGTAGGTATTAGCCAATGGTTCCTGGCCTTGCCCGGGGCTCGGGGCCGTCTTTCCTAAAATAGTATATTGAGGGGTCTGTAACGAGCTAGGCAAGAGGCCCAAGTGGCCCGACGGGGTTGGAGATGGCATGGTAGGATTTTATGGGCCAAGGAATAGGAAACATGCAATTTGTGTAGTTTTTCGTGGGTGTTAGCCCATGGTTCCTGGCGCTGCCCGGGGCTCGAGGCTAACTTTCTCAAAAAATAATACCGAGGGGTCTGTTACAAGGCAGGAAAAAGTTCCAAATAGCCCAGTGGGTTTGGAGATAGCCTCATAGGATTTTATAGGCCAAGAAACAAGAAATAGGCGATTTGGGCAATTTTTCGTGCGTGTTAGCCTATGTTTCCTGGTGCTGCTTAGGGCCAATATTCCCAAAATATATTACTGAGGGGTCCGTAATGAGCCAGGCAAAAGGCCCAGGTGGTTCAGCGGGGTTGAAAATGGCATGGTAGGATTTTATGGGCCAAGGAATAGGAAATAGGCAATGTTGGCAATATTTTGTGGGTGTTAGCCCACGGTTCGTGACGATGCATGAGGCTCGGGGCCAACTTTGCCAAAAAATTATATTGAGAGGTCCATAATGAGCCAGGAAAGAGGTACAGGTGTCCCGACATGGTTGGAGATGTCTTGGTAGGATTTTATTGGCCAAAGAATAATAAACAAATGATTTGGGTAATTTTTCGTGGGTGTTAGCGCACGGTTCCTGGCATTTCCCGGGGCTCGAGGACAATTTTCCCAAAAAATTACATCGAGTGGTCCGTAACGAGCCAGGAAAGAGGCCCAGCTGGTTCAGCAGGGTAGGAGTTGGCCTGGTAGTATTTTATGGGCCAAGGAACAGGAAACAGGCAATTTGGAAAGTTTTTCATGGGTGTTAGCCCACGGTTCCTAGCGCTGCCCAGGGATCGGGGACAACTTTTCCAAAAAAATATTCCAAGGGATCCTTAAAGAGCCAGGAAAGAGGCCTTGGTGGTCAGGCGGGAATGGAGATGGCCTGGTAGGATTTTATGGGCAAAAGAACTAGAAACAGACAATTTTGGCAATTGTTTGTGAGTGTTAGCCCACGGTTCCTGGTGCTGCCCGAAGCTCGGGGCCAACTTTCCTGAAAAATTATATCGAGGGTCCGTAACGATCCAGGAAAGAACCCCAAGTGGCCCATCAGGGTTGGAGATGACTTGGTAGGATTTTATTGGCAAAGGAACTTGAGAAAGGCAATTTGTGCAGTTTTTCGTTGGTGTTATCCCATGATTCTTGGCTTTGTCCGGGGATCGGAGCTAACTTTCTCAAAAACTTATACTGAGGAGTCCGTAACGAGCCAGGCAAGAGGCCCTAGTGGCCCGGTGAGGTTGGAGATAAACTGGTAGGATTATATGGGTCAAGGAACAGGAAATATGAGATTTGGGTAGTTTTTCGTGGGTATTAGCCCACGGTTCCTGGCGCTACCCGAGGCTCGGTGCCAACTTTCACGAAAAATTATATCGAGGGGTCCGTAACGAGTCAGGCAAGAGACCCAAGTATCTAGGCAGGGTTGGAGATGACCTGGTAAAATTTTATGGGCCAAGGAACAGGAAAATGACAATTTGGGTAGTTTTTCATGGGTATTAGCCCACGGTTCTTGGAGTTGTCAAGGGCTCAGGGCCAACTTTCCCAAAAGGTATACCTAGGGGTCCATAATGATCCAGTCAAGAAGCCCAGGTAGCCTGGCGGGGTTGGAGATGGCCTGGTAGGATTTTATAGGTCAAGGAACAGGAAACTGGCGATTTGGGTAGTTTTTCATGGGTATTAGCCCACAGTTCTCGACGCTGCCCCGAGATCGGGGCTAAAATTTCAAAAAAATTATACTGAGGGGTTTGTAACGAGTCCATCAATAGGCCCATATGGCCCTGCAGGGTTGGAGATAGCTTAGTAGGATTTGATGGGCCAAGGAACAGGAATTATGCGATTTTTGTAGTTTTCATGGGTGTTAGCCCACAGTTCCTAGCGCTGCTCGAGGCTCAGTACAACTTTCCCAAAATATTATACCGAGGGGTCCGTAATGAGCCCGGTAAGAGGCCCAGGTGATCCGGTAGGGTTGGAGATGGTCTGGTAGGATTTTATGAGCCAAGGAACAGGAAATAGGTGATTTTGACAGTTTTTCATGGGTGTTAGCCCACGGTACCTGGCGCTGCGCGGGGCTTAGGGCCAAATTTCCCCAAATATTATACCAAAAGATCTATAACGAGCCCGACAAGAGGCCCAGGTGGCTCGGCGGGGTTGAAGATGTCCTGATAGGAATTTACGGGCCAAGGGAAACAGGCGATTTTGGTAGTTTTTTGTAGGTGTTAGCCCACGGTTCCTGGCGCTGCTTGGGGATCGGGGGTTAGTTTTCCTGAAAAATTATACCGAGGTATCCATAATGAGCCCATAAAGAGGCCTAGGCAGCCTGGCGAGGTTGGAGATGGGCTTGTAGGATTTTATGGGCCAAGGAACAATAAAAAGGCAATTTCGACAGTTTTTCATTGGTGTTAACCCATAGTTCCTGGCGCTGCCCGGGCTCGGGGCTAACTTTTCCTAAACATTATACAGAGGGGTCTGTAACGAGTTCGGCAATAGGCCCAGGTAGCCCTGCGGAGTTGGAGATGGCTTAGTAGGATTTTATGGGCCAAGGAACAGGAAATATGCGATTTATGTAGTTTTTCATGGTTGTTAGCCCATGGTTCCTGGCGCTGCCCGGGACTCGGGGCCAACTTTCCTGAAAAATTATACTAAAGGATCCGTAAAGAGACCGGTAAGAGGCCCAGTTGGGCCCGTGGGGTTGAAGATGACTTGGTAGGATTTTATGGATCAAGGAACAGGAAATAAATAATTTCGGTAGTTTTTTATGGGTATTAGCCCATGGTTCCTGACACTGCCTGGGGTTCGGGGCTAACTTTCCCAAAATATTATATCGAGGGGTCCATAACGAGCTCGACAAGAGGTCAAGGTGGCCCAGCGGGATTGGAGATGGCCTGGAATGATTTTATGGGCCAAGGAACAGGAAACCGATAATTTTGGCAATTTTTCATCGGTGTTAGCCCACGGTTCTTGGCGTTTCTCGAGGCTCGGGATAAAATTTCCCAAAAACTTATACTGAAGGGTCCGTAACGGGCCCGACAAGAGGTCCAGGTGGTCTAGCGGGGTTTGAGATGTCCTGGTAGAATTTTATGGGACAAGGAAAAGGAAACAGGCGATTTTGGGCAGTTTTTCATGGGTATTAGCCTATGGTTCCTAGCGCTGCCCGGGGCTCGGGGCCAACTTTCCTGAAAAATTATATCGAGAGGTGCGTAACGAGCCCGGCAAAAGGCCCAGGTGGCCCAGTAGGGTTGGAGATGGCCTAGTAGGATTTTATGGGCGAAGGAACAGGAAACAGATGATTTTAGTAGTTTTTCGTGGGTGTTAGCCCATGGTTCCTGGCGCTGCCCGGGACTCGGGGTAAACTTTCCCAAAATATTATACCAAGGGGTCTATAACGAGCTTGGCAAGAGGTCCAAGTGGCCCGACGGAGTTGGAGATGGCCTCGTAGAATTTTATAGGCCAAGGAATAGGAAACAGGTAATTTCGATAGTTTTTCGTGGGTGTTAGCCCACGGTTCCTAGTGCTACTCGGGGCTCGGGGCTAACTTTCCTGAACAATTATATCGATAGGTCCGTAACAAGCCCGACAAGAGGCCCAGGTGGCCCGACAAGAGGCCCAGGTGGCCCGACAAGAGGCCCAAGTGGCCCGGCGGGGTTGGAGATATCCTGGTAGGATTTTATGGGCCAAGGAATAGTAAATAAACGATTTTGGTAGTTTTTCGTGGGTGTTAGCCCACGGTTCCTGACCCTGCCCGAGGCTCGGGGCTAACTTTCCCAAAATATTATACTGAGGGGTCCGTAACGAGGACGGCAAGAGGCCCAGGTGGCCCGGAAGGGTTGGAGATGGTCTGGTAGCATTTTATGGGCCAAGGAACAGGAAATAGGAGATTTTGAAAAATAGGCAATTTTGATAATTTTTCTTGGGTGTTACCTACGATTTATGGTGGTGTCGGGGGCTCGAGACCAACTTTTTCAAAAATTTATACCAGTGGGTCTGTAACGTGCCCGCCAAGAGTCCTAGGTTTCCCGAAGGCATCGGAGGATGTCCGATAGCATTTTATGGGCCAAGGAATAGGAAACAGATAATTTTTAATATTTTTTCGTGGGTGTTACCCTCGGTTTCTGGTGGTGCCAAGGGCTCGGGACCAACTTTTCCAAAAATTTATACTAGTGGGTCCGCGATGAGCCTGCCAAGAGTCGTAGGTAGTCCAACAATGTCAGATGATGCCCGGTAGCATTTTATCGACCAAGGAGCAGGAAACAGGCGATTTTGGTAGCTTTCATGTGTGTTGGCCCATAATTTTTGGGTTGCTGAGCGCTCGAGACTAACTTTCCCAAATAATTACACGAGTAGGCCCGTAATGAGCCCGCCAAGAGTCCCAAGTTTCCCGGCGGCGCCGTAGGACGCCCAGTAGCATTTTATGGGCCAAGGAACAGAAAACAAGCGATTTCGACAGTTTTTCGTGGGTTTTAGCCCACGATTTCTGGGGCTGTCGGGGGCTCGCGACCAACTTTCTCGAAAAATTATATGAGTGGATTTGTAATGAGCTCGCCAAAAGTCTCAGGTGGTCCGACGGTGTCGGAGGATGCCCGGTAGCATTTTATAGGCCAAGGAATAGGAAACAGGCAATATCAACAGTTTTTCGTGGGTATTAGCCCACGTTTTCTGGGTTTGCCAGGGGCTCGAGGCTAACTTTCTAAAAAAATTATACGAGTGGGTCCATAACAAACCCGCCAATAGTTTCAGGTGGCCCGGCGGCACCGGAGGACGCTCAACAGCATTTTATGGGCCAAAGAACAAGAAATCATTGATTTTTGTAGTTTTTCATGGGTGTTAGTCCACGATTTCTAGGGTTGTCGGGGGATCGGGGCCAACTTTGTCAAAAAACTATACGAATGGGTCCATAACGAGCCCGCTAAGAGTTCCTGGTGGCCCGACGGTGATGGAGGATGCTTGGTAGCATTTTATGAGCCAAGGAATAGGAAACAAATAATTTCGGTAATGTTTCGTGGGTTTTAGCCCATAGTTTCTTGGGTTGTCGGGTGCTCGGGGCTAAATTTCATGAAAAATTATACGAGTGGGTCCATAACGAGCCCGCCAAGAGTTCCAACTAGCCTGGTGGCGAAGGAGGACGCCCAGTAGTATTTTATGGGCCAAGGAACAAGAAACAGGCGATTTCGGGTAGTTTTCCGTGGGGTGTTGGCCCACGATTTTTGGGATTGGCGGGGGCTCAGGGCCAACTTTCCTAAAAAATTATAGGAGTTGGTCCATAAGAGCCCTTAAGAATCTCACGTGGCCCGTCTGCGCCGAAGGATACCTGATAGCATTTTATGGGCCAAGAAATGGGAAACAAGCGATTTCAGGAATTTTTCGTAGGTATTAGTCCACGGTTTCGGTTGCCAGGGGCTCGGGGCCAACTTTATCAAAATAATATATGAGTGGGTCCGTAACAAGCCCTCCAAGAGTCACAAGTGGCCCGGCGGCGCTAGAGGACGCCTGATAGCATTTTATGGGCCAAGAAACAGGAAACAGGCAATTTTGAAAGTTTTTTGTGGGTGTTAGCCCACAAAAATTATACGATCCCTTCTGTAATGATCCTGCCAAGAGTCCCAGTAGGCCCGAAGGTGCTGGACGACGCCTGGTCGCATTTTTTGGGCTCCGGAACAAAAAATAGGCAATTTCGATAGTTTTTTGTTGGTGTTAGTCCACGGATTTTTAGGGTTGCCGGGGTTCCGGGCATGTCTCAAAAAGTAAAGGGAAGAACATGAAATGATGAACAATATTGTATCAGATATGTTTTAACATGTTGAAAACATTGCAGTAAGAACTTTGTACACAGAAGGTGGGAAAGCAAATATTTCTGCTATTAGAAAGTGAGCAATTGCTATAGATGATCAACTATGTTGTTCAGACTCTTTATAAATGTTGTGACATACATGTTGGATGCCCCAAAAGTAGTGCATTTTGAAAGACACGACATGGGGACAACATCATTTTTGGAGAGTCTGAGCAACATAGATGATCAGTAAATATTAATTGTTGCATTACAGTTTACTCGAAAGAATTGGTCACAATAAAGATATCTACCAAGTAAGAAAAAAGACGAACTCATGTTGATTAGAGTCTACAATCAATGAATGTCTTACAATGTATGACTCATACAGTATGAATGATTAGTACAAGAACATATACAATCAGGCCTCTCTATAAGGGCATCGTTTCTCCTGATATTATTTAGTTGTTGTAGAGATATGTTGTTATGGAGAACATACAAAGAAATCAAGCATAATACATAAATAAATAATCAAACTTGGCCTCAACTGGCAAGTAAACACTGCAACTTTGAATATGCATTTCTAGACACCTTAACTCCTCTCCAACTATGTCAGTTGAACACTCCAACTTATAAAATGATCATCTAGACACCTTCAAAATTTATGTGTCACATCAACATCAGGTGTCCGCAAGACAAAATAGGGACTAGTTGGAGTACTTAGTTGCTAGTTGCAACCAAGTTGAAGTGTCTAAATGTGCAATTTCAAAGTTGGAGTGCTTTCCAGCTGAGGCCAAGTTTGAGTGTCTGTTTGTGTATTACGCCATAAAACTTGGCTGTTATAGTTAAATGTTGTTATAGAATGGTCCGACTGATGACTGTATAATGAAATCATTTGTGCTATGCAGAAGAATTGGGAAGTGACGGAAAAGTTGCTGCAGAAGCAGACTGATAGATCTGCAGTTGCATGGATGAAGACCGTACTGTGTCCCTTTGGATACAAATGCAAGAATAGAAATCTCAGCCATCAATGAAGCAAGTCGAAAGAAACAAAGAACTAATTCCTTGACATTATCAGAGGTTTCGTCCTTCGCTAAGGGGACTCAAAATATAATGAAGTAAACATAGGAAGAAAGCAAGGGAGGCAACATCTTAGAAGACACAATCAAGAGATTAGAAGTCTTCAATCCCTTGAACAACTTAAGCTTTTAGACGAGATGACCACAATTTAATATTGCACCACAACAGATAGAGGTTTTGGAATCGAGTCTCACCTCCACTCATTCTCAAAAATATTTTTCATGTGCTTGACCCATAAAAAGTAATCAGGTCTGTGAGAGGGCGTGTTGAAGACATAATTAAGTAATTAAAAGTGTGCTTTTTCTAATGGCTTAAGCTCTTAGAAGAGATGGTCACACAATTCACGATAAGCATTTAGGTCCAAAATTTGCCACAACATGAACCTAGCAACATCAAACAGAACCCAAATCTCCATATTTTGTTGAAATAGTTGATTCTTACAGCTGAATATGAAGTTATCTACAAATCTACAAATTATCCCTATAAATGATAGGAAAATCACTCGAAGCAACGTTGTCTATCATGTAAAGGAATTAAAGCCCCACGGACACATCTCTAACGCGAGCCTAATCACCAGGACATCACAACCATGTAGCATGGACTAACATCTATAGCTTCAGTTCCAAATCAACATTTCCTCCTACTTCAGTATGAAAGTCACTTCCATGAGTTCCTTTTCCATCAAATTGCACCTTTGCAGATGGGAAGAATTCGAAGATCGGTTCTTGAACTGATATGCTTAGGCCTGAAGGTGGCATATTCTCTGCAGCAGCAACCTGTAGATTAAACATGATCAGAAGTTAGTGAAGCTGGAATAAAAAAGAGCATGGTACTGGAAGACGAAAATAAACGCTAAAGACCTTTAGTCTCACCCGAGAGGGTACATAGTCGAATAGTTGAAGGCATTGTGGGGCTGAATCAGTTAAAGGACGCTTATTTTCCACTTTTAAATGTGGAAAAGCTGCTGCTGGAGGAGCCAATCTGAGAAAATCTCCATTGAGAGCTCTAGTTGAAATCAATGATTTGGACTCAGACAAAACTCGTGATTGTGACGCAACTTCTCTGGAAAAAAGCCAAAATGAATAATTATCAGGCTCTTGAGTATTAAAATGAAGCTATTTCCAGGTAAGGTATAGAACCTTTTAAGCACAGTTCCTTCTTCTACATTGGCTGAGCACTCGTCGCTGCTGGAAGCAGCTTCACGTGATCTGGATACAGGGCCAACATAACACTGAGGTAATTTGCATCGAAATGAAGGGGCATGAGGACATTCTTGAGAGAACGGATAGGGCCTCTTCACGCCAGCGATCTATATTACATTATCAACAAGCAAAAGTGTAGAAATCAGACAAATATACATCAAAATTTTGAGCATACACTAGCAACAAAGGCATTGTATCTTTGGCGAGTGAGTTCAAATTCATCCCCGAAGAGGCGAATCTAGAACTTGAATAATATATGCATTCGAGTTCAGATTCTAGCACATCCCACTGGGTTCGAGATTTTTAACACTTGCAGAATTTAAGACAAAGCTATAGAGTTCAAATGAACCCATAAGTAATGATCTACATCTGCCCCTACATCCCCATCGCGTAATAACTGAAAGTTCGGGTACTTTATCTCAATAATCTAGTTCTTAAGTATGTTGCTCAGATTCTCCAAAAATATTGCCGCACCCGCATCAATTCCTCCAAAAATGCATTACTTCCAGAGGATCCAACACGCTCCAAGGTATATTAGACACTTGACCTATGTATCGATCTTTCGTCATCTCTTATTATAAAGAATAAATGATCAAGCAAACTAATAGAATTACCTTGACTTCTTCAGGCCAAAGAGGTAAACATTTACAGCCATAATAACTTTGGTTTGAAGGGGGCTCCATCTGTAAATTCTGTACAGATGATGATGAAATCCCTGATGAGATATTCACCTACAATTTCCACAAAAGCAATTTTCCCAATTCAAACACAAGAAAAACAAAACTATAACCATGTTAACCACAATACATATATTACAACAACATATCCAGTGTAATCCCACACATAGGGTCTGAGGAGGGTGACGTGTATGTAGACCTTGCGAAGGTGGAGAGGTTGTTTCCCCTAGACCCTCGGCTCGAGTAAGCATATCAAAAATCAAGCATGTAAAGCAAATACAGTAGCAATGAATCTATGTTGACAAACAATTAAGAACAAACAACATCGCGATACATATATACAGAGCTGCAAATGTTTAATGAAGCTGGCTTTTTTTCCTTTTGTTTTGGTTCCCCACCTGGTATTTAGTATCGACATTATTGGCAGCTTAAACACTCCCTAACAAGGGTGACTTTATACCCCAAGGCTCTAACTCGAGACTCTTAATTAAGTATATAAGGGGTATGGATAAGAGCTAGACCAGAAGGGTATATTGTACACAACATTAGACCTGCATTTCTACAAGATGTTGTTTCCACATCTCGAACAACTTTACATTATGCCAAGGCTATTAAATATGAAGGAATACTTAAAAATAACTCAATGAAGCTTGACTTACAACTGATGTAGAACTAGAAGTTTTCTGATATTGTTGAGATCTTTGTTGCAGCACACCAGGAAGATTCAATTTATGCCCAAAAACTACACCATGATGATCAACTTTTTGATTCACACCTTGACTATACTCATCACACAACACTTTAGAGCAATTTTCAAGAAAAGGGGCAGATTGATTTGGCCTAAAGACACAATCTTTTGAAGAAAAATCAATTCTTGATGATGTTGGTACAACTTTGGGGCATTGAATTGTTTGAAAAATTGGATCTTTTTTATGTAGTTCCTCTAATCTAATCCTCTCAAGTTGAGCAACACCAAGTCCTCTTTGTGGGACTTTTTTTTTCTGATTCATCTTTTTTGATGTTGTAATATTAGCCATTTTTTTGGTTCTTGACCATCAAATGTTGAGCAAAATTTATAGTAAAACCAAAAGGGTGTCTAAATATGGAAAGAAAATCCATCTATGATTTTTCAAAGATACAGAAAAATCTGAGTTATTTTTGGTAAAACCCCAAATGGAAAATCTAAGGTTTTAGGGGAAAATATTTAATTTCAAATCAATTGATAGTCATGAAGTCAAGATTGGATAATTAAAGATTCATCTTTTTTTGAAAAAGCATTAATATTTAACCATTTTAGGTTCTTGACCATCAAATTATGAGAAATTAATACTCCTTCCGTTTCAATCTGTTTGTTTATTTTTTTTTATTTTTTTTTAATTTTAATTTTTCATGTCATGATATAATTGAGATGATAAGATCGAAACATATTTTAAGTATTTTTAATTTAAAACTATAAAATTCAAAATTATTCTTTATTTTCTAATTGAACTCTCAATCAAGTTAAGATCAAATAAATAAATTGCAAAAAAGGAAATTTGATTCTTTAGGTAAAAAAGCCAAAAGGGTATATCTATAAATGGAAAGAAAATCCATCCAGCACAAAGACTATGAATTTTTCAAAGATATAGAAAAATCTCATTTATTTTTTTTTTTTGGAAAAACTTCAAATGGAAAAATATAAGAGGAATTAGAGAAAATCTTAAGCTTTAAGGGGAAAATAAATAAATTGAATTTATATGAAATATTGCAAGTCATGAATTCAAGATTGGATATTCTATTATAAGGAACAATGAACATTTGGATTTTTTTTTATTGCTCTAACAAAATGTTATATTATAGAAAACATATAATATAACATAAAATTTAAAAATTAATGTAAAAAAATATACTTGGTTGTTATAGTGAATTTTGTATAACATGTTGCTAATTTGTCTAGATACTTTTTAATTATTAAAGAAAAATGTCATCACAAAGAATATCTATTAAAAGTTAATTTCAATAAAAATTTCACTATTATAATAAATTATTACTACTATTATAGAGAAGTCAAGATTGGCTATAAGGGAACAATGAACATTCCTCATAAAATCTTTAAATAAGAATCTCTTTTGTTGGATATTTTTTATTTGATATAAAAAGATTTTCATTATAAAAGACATAGTAATATAACATAAGATTAAAAGTTGGTTTTAAAGAAAATTTTATTGTTATAATGATTTTTCTATGACAATATCGTTTTATTGATTAACTATTTGATTGTTATAGCAAAATATTATAAAGAATATATAATAAAAATACGACTAAATATTGATTTTAATGAATTTTTTTTATTATTACGTTTAAATTTGATCGTTACAATGAAAATGTAATTATTATAAAAAAATTTAACGTCTTACATGTGATGAGTCAAAGATTGGCTATTTATATGGGAACAATGAATACTCCCCTATTAATCACAAAAAAGATTGTAACTTCATTGTGAATGATTTGTAGAAATGAGAAAGAAAACTACAAGAAAGGATTATTTTAAAATTAAAAAAAACAACATTTCAAGATTCAAACTTTAAATGCAAATCCAGAAAAAAAAATAAAAAAAAATTGATGGTCAATTCAACATTTTGGACCAAAATGTGGGTCCCTTTTTGTTGCATGCATGCAAAGTATCACAACAAAGACAAAAGAAAAAGAAGCCAAAAAAGTAGTAAAACAAAATTGAAGACCATCTTGATTTTCTTTTTAGTAATTCTTAAAAGAAATATTTTTTTTATACAAGTAAAAACAATTTATTTTTTTAATCCTTAATGAAATAATTTATAATCAATTACACAAAAAGGCTCCTCGACTTTTTAATGTATCGCAATCATGAATCATTTCGAATAAATTATATATATATCAAAAGACTCAAAATATTGAGAGAATTTCATTTTTAAAATTTGGGTCTGTTTAGAAGAGATTTAAAGTTGATTGAGATTGAATAGTCAATGCATAATTCATGTATATAGTTAAACAATATTCAATTTTTTGAGTGAATCGTAATGTATAATCAATATATAGTTCATAAGTAAACTATCTTGTATAGTAAGTGTATATTTTTTATTACTTTTCGTAAGTTATACTGTATACTTTCTATGACTTTTGACTATTTTATATATAAACAAAACATGACTATATTTGTTATAAACTAATTACGTTATTGTATATATTTGAAACTAGCGAGCACAATTATTTGTAGACATACAAATATCTAAAACTTGTCTTAAAATAGTAAATTTCAAAAAAACTTATTTTCTTTCTGAAATTTTGTGTCAAATTAAATGGTGTCAAATAAATTAGGACAAAAAGAGTAATAAAAAAGTTTCAAATATGCTTCTTTGCTATTCGAAGTAGTGATAGAGCCACGTGTATTTAAATTAATTTGATATTTTAAAATAAAAATTTAGATATTCAAAATTATAAAAAAAGTATTATATTATTGTTTGCAACTTTTTTATATCAATTTGATGAAAAATATATTTTAAAATGTTACTCAAAGTCTGTGTAGTTTGACTCTAACAACATAAACTATGATAACTAAAGTAGAACAGAAAGAGTACTTTTTCGTGAATTTACTTTTTTATATTTTAATGTTCTAAAATTTTGGCTCCGTCACTAATTTAAAATTGTTGAATTTGGTTCATTTACACCTTTGCCCTTTGCAAAGTGCCTCATATTTGCTCTTGACGTTAAAGAGTTATATAAATGTCGAAATAAATTTATAATTTGAAATTAGGCAAAATCTAATAACTTTAACCAATAAATTTATAAGTTGAATTTCGTATTTTACAATATTTCATATCTAATTTTATGAGTTTATTTTTTAATGTATAGATAAAATATTAAATCAAATTTTATTAGGTTCAGATAAATCCGTACCTAGATTCCCTATATCTTAATGGAATCTACAATATTATTTATATATTACATTTAGATACATCACACATATATATATGTATATATATATAGACTTTTCTTTTTGTACTTTAAGAATTATAATCCATATTCCTAAAGCAAAAAGTTACAACTCAATCATATTATAAATATTTTTTAAAAAATAAACTATCATAATCACTATAAGAATTAAAAGGGAAGGGATCGTATTTACAACAACTTGGTCATTAAAAATTTCAAATTTCAAAAGATTTAATAGGGCCATATGGAGGTGTTTATTGGAAATTCCGATATGTGTACTTTAGTACACGTAAAATTTGTGATCTTAAACATGTTTGATATGTTAATAGTGCATCATATGGTGGAGTTTATTGGAAATTCCAATATGTATACTTTAGTACACTTAAAACTTATGATCTTAAACATGTTCGATACTTTAATGGTCGTAAAAACTTGACATTAAAGAGAAAATGAAAAGTAATATCGAAAATCATCATTTTTCTTGAACATACGAGGAAACAAGTATCACATAAAATGAAACAGAATACACTTTGGTCTTATATCCACCTTTGTACTCCTTTCATTTTAAATTATAAAACTACCCTAATGATGTTTAGGATCAGGTCCACCAGGACTTAACCGTTTCACATAGTACTTGATTGCATGTCTCGATCTTTCCTTAATAATTTCTCGAGCGATTTCCATCATCGTCGATGTCTCCACTCTCCTCGGCGAAGATGCCCCAAGCGGACGACTTTCGGAGGGAGAACATGAAAGCAAAACAATAAGAATCAAGCAAAACAAAAACCTAAAATTAGCCATTCTTGAAGATGAGGTTAATTTGCAAGAAAACCTTATAAGTAATTTGCATGAAGTGTATTATAAGTCCCTAATGGGATGTTTAGGGTTTATATAGGCCATTATGGTCCTAATTAATTTAATTAATCATATTTAACTAAATGGGGGCATCAATTAACATTAAGTATGCGGCGAAGATGAAAAATTATATCACTTAATTAGGTCATCAACACACTTTAAGACAAAATTATATAGGGAAAAGGCTCAAATATGCCATCGAACTTTGAAAAAAGGCTCATTTATGCCATCCGTTAAAAGTTTGGCTCATTTATGCCATCCGTTAAAAGTTTGGCTCATTTATGCCATTACCGTTTGACAAAAGGCTCATCTATGCCATTATTTTTTAACTCCGGTTTTACAAAACCACTTAAACAACTTTAAACACTTTTTAATT
>JBCEWC010005454.1:0-24950 GCA_038996855.1 Solanum aculeatissimum
ACAATACAAAATTCTAGAAAGGTTTACTAAATATCTAAGATATTTTTACCTCCAAAAAATCATCTTTATTTTTCACATTGATGAGGCATGATCTCTCCATCTAATTGGAAAGCTTGCTACTACTTCAGTATGTAACCAATTAGGGGCGGTTTGGATTGACTTTTTTTAATGACTTATAAGTTAAACGCTAAAAGTACTTTTTCAGCCTAAAAAAGTATTTTTTTTGAGTTATCCAAACACTTCCAAAATTAGAAAAAAGCCAAAAACCACTAAAAATAAGTGAATCCAAATGCCCACTTGGTTGTCTGACTTAGAAGCAAGTTATGCAGGAATTGTAATAAAAATAAAAGGATAATAATGCAGGGATCATCATACATGTATGTAATGTGGGGATTATTTATTATTAGATGTTTGGTTTGTAGTAGTTTAAAAAAAATATATTGTATATTTTAAAGTATGTTCTTGTTTTTTTTTTACAAACATAATACATTTACTACATGAAAGGTTTCCTAAAATTTTATTCCACATTCTATCCCTGTAAAATAATAGATTTCCACATAAGTTATGGGGAATAGAAGAAAGTGAAACCAAACATTGCAAAGAATAATACAAACTTTTGGGGGAAAGAAAAAGTTAAAGCAAAAATTGTATTCAAAATGTTAAATTTGTGGAGATTATTTTCTCCACTACTCCCAACCAAACATCACCTTGATGGTAGCATTCATGCTCATAAGTATGACATACTTCTTGTGGCTAACAGGGATCAACTACAAGAGAGGCTTTCAGTAATGAAAGTTCATAAAGGAACTAATAAACTCTATCATCTTAGCCATCAATAGAAATTCTTCCAGTTGCAATCACATACGCAACCAGACCAACAAACAACAACAACAATATTTCCAGTGTAATGGAGGTTGGAGTGTATGCAGCCATAACCTTACCTTGTGAGGTGGAGGTTGTTTTTGATAGACTCTCGGCTCAAGTAAAAAATATCAAAACAATTACGTAAAGGGAATACATTGGAGAAAAGAACAAAGGCAACAACAAAAATAACACGATAACTAAAGAAAAAAATAACTAATAATAAAAAAGGAAGCATAAGATAATGGGACCATAACAATAATAATAATACAGAGAAGGCAGGCTGGACGACACCCAACTACCTACTAATTCTACCCTCAGAGGCGGATTTGAAGCTTATTGGTTCCCAGTGATATCAAAATTAATCTATAGTAATAATTGGATAAAAGAACAAGTATTATGTGTACGCAGCCTTGACCCTACCTTGTGAAGGTAGAGGTTATTTTCGTAAGAACCTCAGCTCAAAGTAAAAAATGTCCAAAATAATTATGTAAAGGAAATACATTAGAGAAAAGAACAATAGCAACAACAAAAATAACACAATAACCAAAGTAAAAAAAATGACAACTAACAATAAAAAAGGAAGCAAAAGATAATAGGAGCATAATCTATATCTATATTTATATTAAAAGCATGAAGGCACTCAGAAATATTGTTTGAACTTTTTGCCCTTTGTTAAAAGACTCCTCTTTAGAAAAAATCATTTTTTTACCATTTTTTCCCATTATTATATTATCATTTTAAAAATATTAAATATAATAAACATAATAAAATTAAATGAAAAAGATTTTCTTATTATAGTTAAATTCTACGAAGAGAATTCTTTTCAACTAAAATAGACTTAATCCAGAAAGAAAAATAGTCAGAAAAAAACTTTCAAATAATAATAAAAAAGGTTTTTTAAAAAAAAGAAAACGTCAAGAAAAAAAATCCAAAAAGTCCAAAAAAGAAGGAGGTTTAAAAATGGTCCAAGAAAATAGGCACACACTTTAAAAAAAATAGACTTGATCCAAAAAGAAAATAGTGAAAAAAATTCAAAATAATAAACAAAAAAAGCTTTTTTTCCTAAAACAATAACAAATAAACTGTCCAAAAAATAGGCAAAAAGCCTCCAAAAAAAGAAATGAAAAAATGGCTAAATTTTTCTGCTAACAATTTACCTAATATTTAAGATTAAAAAAAATTAACACACAAAATATAAAGTTCTACAATCCAATACTAATTCCAATTAGATAATAACACTAAAACACATATTATCTATATAAGGATTAAATTTATATTCACGTCAAAGCAACACGCTTTTATACCAATGGGTTTAGAGGTAATAATATTTTTCCTCTTTCATAATATTATATTATCCCGTAACTTATATGCACGTTAGTTGATAATTTGTCTGCATTTTTTATTGGCTTCAATTTTTATTTGTATGTATGCATGCATGCTTGGAAGGAATATATGTGATTCTATCTTTCCAAGTATACTCACACATCTATCTCTACATTCTCATTTTTGATACACTTATAGTCTGGATGTAAGAGTTCTAGACCAGTTAATACTCAATATAACAGGTCTAATAACTGTTTAATAGAACTTTCATTTAAGTCTTGGTGACACATTCTTACCACAGAAAACACCGGACGCAAACCTCTATTTTATCCATCCTGCTTCAATATAACAAGTCTAATAATTGTTTTATAAAACTTTTCTTTTTAAGTCTTGATGACACATTCTTATCACACAAAATATCGGATGTGAGCCTCCATTTCATTCACCCCGCTTAAATATGATGTATCACATCATCATCAATCTCACTATTTTCTTGAATTATAGATTCAAGACACTTGAATCTTCCTCTCTTGGAGATGACTTGAGTATCAATCCTCACTTTCACATGTCTCATGAGACATGCCATTGAACTTGCACTCCAAGTACTTTGTCTTAGTCTTATTCAACCCGAACCCTTTAGACTCATATTGCAATATCATACGACAACATCAATGTAATCTCACAAGTGGGTATGGGGCGAATACAGTGTACGTAAACCTTAATCTTGCGTCATAAAGATATACAGGTTGTTTCCGATAAACTCTCATCTTAAATAAAGCTTGTCAAACAGTTTGAAAAGGGGAAAACATATATGGGCGCGAAACAAAAAACAAACCAATGTGAAATGGAGTGCTACACAACAAATAAGAGAAATAACAATAATGAAAATAAAATAATGCAATAATTGGAGCACAAAAACCAGTAATGAAAGCCAAAATCAAAGATCAAGAAACTACAAGAATAGTGCTAATAATACTACTAAGAAGGAATGTCCAAGCATGATCACCAAGCCTATGCTGCAAGGAAGCGAGAGAATGCTCAACTACCAACCTTCTATCCTAATTTCCAACCTCCAAACCCTCCTATCTAAGATCATATCCTCAGCAAGATCAAGATATACCATGTCTTGTCTAGTTGCTTCCCCCTAATACTTCTTGGATTTGCCTCTACCATTCTTGACAACTACTCACACCTCCTCACCGGGCATTTGCACTACTCTTTACATGTCTAAACCATCCCAATGTCATTTCTCTCATCTTTTATAGCACGGAGGCCACTCTTACATTGTCTCAGATATCTTCATTCTCAATTTTGTCTCTCCTAGTATGTCGACATATCAATCTCAAATCTTCATCTTTGGCGATATTGACCTTCTGAACATGAGAGTTTTTAATAGGTTTACACCTTGCCCCATACAACATAGTAGGTCTAACAACTAATTCGTAGAACTTACCTTTAAGGTTTGGTGGTACCTTTTTATCACACAAGACCTCAGAGGTGAGCCTTCATTTCACCCATCCACACTAATATAATGTGTGATATCATTGTCAATCTCTCCATTAGATTGAATTAAAGGCCCCACATACTTCAACACATTCTCTCTTAGGGATAACTTGAGAATCAAGCCTCACTTCATGTCGATCTCAATTGCAACATCATTGAAGTTACACTATTAAGTTATTTAGTCTTGGTGCTGCTCAATCTGAACCCATTAGGTTTCAGTGTTTGTCTCCAAACCTCTAGCCTAATGTTAACTCCTTTGCGAGCCTCTTCACCGAATATTATGTCATATGTGAATAATATACACTACGACATCTTACCTTGGATATGGCGCGTCAGTTCATTCGTAACTAGAGCTAAAAGAAATTGGCTAAGAGTCGATCTTGGTGCAATCTTATCAGACTTGGAAATGCTTCGAGTTTCCTCCTATTTTCCTCGCCCTGGTCTTGACTCCTTCATGCATGTCCTCAATCTCCCTAGTATAAGCCACAAGTACATATCTAGCCTCTAAGCATGTCTATAGAACCTTTCTTGGGACTTTGTCATATGCCTTCTATAGATCAATGAAGGCATATGTAAATCCCTCTTCCACTTCCACTGCCTATATTGCTCCACCAATCTCCTGACAAGGTGGATGAATTTTGTGTTAGATCACACTGATATGAATCCAAACTAGTTTTTGGTAATGGACACACCCCTTTTTACCCTCATCTACAACCCTCTCTCTCACACTTCCATAGCATGGCCTAGCAACTTAATACCCCTATAATTGTTGCAGTTCAATATCACCTTTATTTTTGTACAACAAAATTATTGTGCTCCACCTCCATTCCTTAAGCATCTTCGATGTCCAAAAAATGACATCGCACAACTTACTCAACCACTCCAAGCCTTCCATGCCAATGTTCTTTCAAAACTTCAAAAAAATCTTATTTGGTCGGGTCACTCTTTCCGTGCTGATCCAACAAATAAAAGACTTAAGCTCGTCAACCTTTATAAACCTACAATACCCAAAATGCCACCGCCTCTCAGAGTGCTCCAACTCTCCCAGCACAATGTCCCTATCCCTTTCTTCGTTCAAGAGTGTATCGAAGTATGTCTGCCGCCTCTGTCGAATGAATGTCTCATCCACCAATATTCTACCTTCATCATCTTTAATGCACTTAATTTGATCTAGGTCTCAAGTCTTCCTCCCTTTTCAATGTGGCTAGCCTATACAACTTCTTATCTCTACCTTTGTCCCCTAGTTCCTCATTCAAGAGTTTGAAAACTGCTACTTTTCCTCGGTAATCGCCAACTTTGCCTCCCTCCTTATCGTCCTTACTCTCTAATAACTTCACATAAGCCACCTTCTTTGCCTCAACCTTTCATTGGACTTCAGCATCCCACCACTAATCTCCTCGGTGTCCACCAGAGTTATCCTTCGAAACCCCTATCACCTCTCTAACCGCTTCCCTTATGCAACTACCAGTGTCGCATCCTCACTGCTTCCCCAGGCCCCCCCTCCGCCCACTATTAACTTCTCCCTCATAACCCGAGCTCTATCATATGACAATATCATATGGAAAGAAATTTGCATATATATACTTGACCTCATTGTTTTCGAGTTCCTAATAAAGTGCACTGCTAGCAGGAAATTACCCATCTTCTGACAATAAAATAAAGTTTTGAAACAAAGACATAATATAAAAGAAACTGAAACTGTGTTGGTTTTGGTTCACTACTCTATCTTCATCAATGGATGCTCGGAGTAAATCTCTATACCAATGGAAAGAGTTTAGCAAGAAAACGGTGAGTGAAGGCAACATTATGCAACTATCCCAAATGTTGTCATGGGGATATTCTTTTCTTTTTTTTAATGATAACAACAGAAACTTGCAGCCGTTATCCTTTGGGTGCGCATAGGGTAAACCCCATGTAACAGCTTGCAAACCACATAGAAGAGATAACCTGCACTAGGCAAGTCCGGTGTGACGATCTCGACCCAGAAGGCAAACCCCTTGTTTTTGCTGGCAAGGAATTTTGAACTTGAGACCTCCAACATGGAAGTCTCAAGCCCAAACCACTGGGTCTCCCCGAAGGGTGTTGTCGTGGGGATATTCTAAGCAAGTTTTCTGAGATTTCTTCATGATAGTTATTCTGTTTAATCACAAAACTCCGAAATAGAAACCAAGAACTCCACAGAATAATTTAAAGCTTATAAAAAACAGGACAACGAAAGATAAATAGCAATTGAATTAAGGGAATTCTATTTGCCACATATAGTTATCAAAGCCAAGAACTGAAAGTAAGTCCGCAAATATGTATGTACAAGACTGCCAGAAAGAAGGTCTTACATAATATCGACATTTGGAGGAGGGTTAAGAATACCCAAAATATCTGAGAGAAAATTACGTTGAAGGTTCCTGCACAAAGGAGAACAACAGGATCAGCCTGGCAATCTGATATGTTAACATCTAAGGGGCCTTTTCTAGTCAGACATGGCATGGTTTAGTAAGAGGAAAGAGTACATGCTATACTACCCCGAACAAAACAAAACACCAGACATATTATCCCTTGTTATATTTCAACCTAAGTTGCGCGGACTCTCACTTTTGATGTCGCATCGGTGTCGAATTCTCTATAGATTTCAACTGTATAGAGATAGAAAACAATTGTTGCCAATGGACACATTACTCCTTGTCTGTACTTCTATTATCCAGGATACCTTGTTTGTATATCCAAAACTACGTGTGGACTGACTAGCTACCAAAATGAAATACCCATACAAATTTGGTTTGATTCTCTACAAAAAGCTTTTGTCTGTATCTTACAGTTAATAACTTTAACTAGCCAAAAGATTGTGGGGCAGCAGGCAACAGAAACATGAAAAACAAATTACTATAAGAGGAAAATATACAAATGACACTCTTACAATCTAAGTTTTGCGCCTGGGGTAAATGTCTTATTCTCCCAAATGGTAGTTGGCACAAAACCACTTAACCTGTTATTGTTGAGTGACCTACAAGAAAAATATTATAAGGAAAGGTAGCATCAATACTGCATTTATTAGAGAATCGAGATGAAATTTGAAACAGATAGAGGATCAAGAAACAAAGATCGAGCAAATGAAGCTCCTTACAGCCTCTGTAGATTTGGAAGGACAGAAAAGTTCAAAGGGATAGAACCATTAAGCATGTTTCCTGACAGAATGCTGCAATCATTGTCAAAGTAGTTAGTTCACTATTGAGAGTCTGATACCAAGACAGAGTTACTCAAACATCAAAAAGAAAAGAGTGTATGTTAAGACACTAATGTACATTCAACCACCCATCCACAGACATGATATAGAGTGAGGGACGGGGTAAGAAGAAGTAAGTGTGATTAAAGATGGATGAATCAACCAGGAATGATTTCAGCAGTATCACACTTAACCAGAAACTTACATGGTTGTGATATTATCAGACAGCTTATTGGAAGGTATATTTCCCATGAGTTGGTTTCTGCTAAGGTCTCTGTTACATGAGAAATTTATATCAGATGAATTGACACAGGTTGTAAATTTTAACTTTCTATATTCAGCACAAATTGAGTGGCAGATGAATTCAACTTCATCTATATAGGAATTATCAAGCAGAATTGATCAGACATCAACTTTATCAAGAGGTTAGAACTACAAGAACATAAGCTTCAAAATGTGGCTTAAGAAGACACAGGAATTTCTCAATGAAGTATGCTTACAAGTAACGAAGGTGTGGTATTGTGCTCAGATCAGGAATTGTTCCTTGCAAGTTGCAGTTCCTAAGACTCCTGCAGGTTTGATGAAATAACATACATAATATTCATCAAAGAATGGTGAATACAATCATAGCATGACCATATTGTAAGTTTCATATTATAATATAGAGTTCCTCCAACAATCTTCACCACTTTCTTTTGATTATTACTCCATCTTATGTCAAAAGGGAAATTCTGCTGCAGCCTTTCTCATTTCTTGTGACGAGGAGTGGGCGTCCCTTATAGCGAATACATTGACGAGTAAGAGGAAACTTTTTGCTAATCCTCTTTTATTATTCTACTGCCTGACGAAGGTCACATCACAATGTAGAATATATTTGTTTCTGAATATTCACTGGGGACTTTTTTTAATCAAAATTTGGGATAAATACGGTTTTAAACCTTGAGTGATGGCAAACATCCTTTAGAATTCTACATTCTTGCATGATGAAAATGGACATATATATCATCAGACAGTAAAGGAGACATAAACCAACAAAAAACAAGAGATCAGCACTTACAACTTTAATAGTTTGGACATATTGCCATAAGAATCCGGAATCACAGAGCCTTCAAAGTTATTGTCGTCAAGTTGACTGCAAAAGTTGTTATTGTTGGGGAGAAGGAGGTGTTAGGATTTGTTTATGAATGCTGAAATGACATTAAATTGTTGAGAAACTAGACACATTGAAACAGAAAAAGCTGAAGAGTTCAACTCAGGTCGTACAGAATTGTTAAGTTCGGCATCAATGCAAGCTCTGGTGGAAGGTAACCCGATAAGTTGTTGTTGTCCAGAAGACTGAAATAATGCACATCCAAGTAAATCCAAACATGAAACTCACAGAGCAAAAGTTCCTTGCTCCTAATATTTATATATTGTAGGTCAAGTGATTCTTACAAGTGTTGAAGCTGAGGCAAAACAGACAGCTCTGGAGGAATTTGACCACTTATTGAATTGTTATTCATATGGCTGCATCCAGAACAAGAATGATTAACAGAGAAACTCAACATGTCCATATCACCACAACCAGTAGAGAATCTTTGGGTTCTAGTGGAGAACTCACAAATGTGCAACTTTTGGCAAGTTTGCAAACGATTTTGGTATTGGTCCTGATATATTATTCATGTCCAACTGAAATTTGGCTAAGTTAGGAAGATAACCGAGCTCATCTGGTAAAGAACCTGATATTTGATTTCCACTCAAAAGCCTGCAAGAACATAAGAATGGTAGCTGGAGTGGCGTTTCTCATGGATGTGCACAATCCGTATATGCAGACTATATGCAAGTTATATATCAGATATATTCAGCTAAAACATCCGTAAGCAATAGTACTGATTGTAAGCAGTGAGGCATATGCATATTCAGGCTTCAATTTCAATATATGCATATGTAATTTCTCATGATAAAGGTAAGACCTTTAACAGGGATAATGTCCATAGGAGAGCTTTATTTCTCCATAAAAACAATTTAGATGGAAAATCAGCCAGTCCTTGCAGCAGTCACTAGTGTTACAAGTTAGAACACATATAGTATTTACAACTAGTCCAAGTGTTACAAGTTAGAACACATATACTAACCTACTACCTTTACAAGGCAAGACAACATCCTACCTCTACTAGCCTACGAACCTTCAACAGAGACTCCTGACAGTAAATAAAACATTAACTCTGAACCATTGCTTTAGCCTACAAACCTTCAACACCAGAGACTCCTGACAGTAAATAAAACATTAACTCTGAACCATTGCTTTATTTTTCAAGATTACACCTGAAGTAGCTGTGAATCATCACTATTTGCCTTACATGGAACAAAAGCTATGTACTATCACTTTGTTATGACCTACAGATTGACTAGCAATTGATTGACATTGAGAAATTCTATTTTCACTGCCAAAAAATTAGAAGTGTCTCTGGTACTTTTCACGAATGCAGAGTACTCTCTCCTTCCACTTATATGAGACTCTTCTCATGTTGGGACTTCACATGATTTGTTTTCTCTACCAAGCAACTCCCTCGGTTTCAAGTTATGTGTCTTACTTTATTTTTTAGTCTGTTTCCAAAAGAATGCTACTTTTTTATATTTGGTAACTCTTTAAACCAATGATCCTACATGTCATATTTAAGATGACATGATCATAGGACATTTTGGTACATTACACGCATCTTGAGTTTAGAATTACAAGATTCAAAAAACTTCTTTGCTTTTTAAAGCTCGTATCCAGTCAAACTAAGACACATCATCTAATCATATCATATATTATTAAAAGTGGGAAGCTCCAACTTTTAAAGTTAGATTATCATTTTACCCCTACACTAATTATAAAATATCCAATTAATAAAATATTTAATAATAATTTCAAAAGAAAAGTTTAATTAGTAAATCTAAATATGTATTTCAATTATTCTTTTTTTATTTTGTAATTGCACGTCAGATTGGAGTTACTCTACCAAAGCTATTGAATAGGGTCTTTATTAACAAAAATAATGGTGTCATATGTTGCAAAAGTGGTTATTGAGTAATTGCAACTTTTCATATAATTTGCTAATATGCATTGTGAATTTGAAAAGGCAAAAACATGAATACTAAAAACTATATATATTATGGTGTGTGAAAAAATGAAAATATTAGGGAATAAATATTTTTTTCTTTGTATTTTTTTGTGGTCAGCAGGTAAAACATTCCTTTGTAATTTCTTTGTAGTTATCAGAAAATAGTTTGTACTACTATAATACTTTGTACTACTATTATTTATTTATTTTAAATTTTCTTTCACTGAATTTAATATTGATATTATATGTGATACAATTATTTTTATACAATAGGCATGTAATGTTTTTTTTTTGTCAAATTTGCAGATGAAAGAACTAGAAACTTCGAATCTGGTGAAGGGGATGAAAGGTACATATATAATTATGATTTATATACATCAATTGAATATTTCAACAATTTTTATTTCTATCACAATAATTACTGCTTTTGTGTAGGTGTCCACCACAAAACTACTAATGATCTACTAGCCATTCTAAGGAAGGCATACTTTAATGAAATTTCTATACAACTTTTACAAGATACTACTTTCTTTCGACCTCAACTTCTTAATATGTATGTGGGTTTGAAAAGCTAGAGGCTACAAGTTTTTAGAAAGAAGACAAAAGTTTTAAGACATGAAATATTTTACAACCATGATATCAATATTTAAATTTTATGTTATGATATATTACAAAAGAACTCTTGTCAAGTTGACATTTGAGATAATATAAGAATTATATAATTGAAGTCATTCGAATATTATTTTTGAAATTCATTTGATACAAATATTTTTGATATAATGTATAATATCAATTGAATAAGCTCATCATCCATTGATCTAAGCTTGTATTATTTTCACTTCAATTTCTATGCATCTCATTGTATAGTAATTACTATAACATCTCTCGAGTATTTATGCTAATATAATTAGCATGGGATACACGTGCAATGCATGTGTTCGAACATATAGTTAATTAAATATTATCAATTATAACTTTATAAAGTAAATCAATTTAATAAATAATAGTAATGTCCAAAACTGTAACAGAAAACTTTTCACATACCGCAAATGTTACAATAACAAATTTAAAGACTATTTATGAGTATTCCTTTTCCCATTATCATTAAGTTGCAGTAACATTTATTTCGAAACAGTTACCCAGGTTTAAAAAACTTAAAATTAAAGCATATGCAGACACGGAGGCTAAGAGCATACGAAGAGATGCTGATAGTATCAATATTTAGTTGAGGTAACTACAAGGTAAAGGTCATATCGGTCATATACATTGAGGGCGAAATTAGATGATTGATAAAGTAGAAACACTTATAAAGTCAGAATTTGAGATTAGTTATCCGTTTAAAGTCAATAACATAATATGAATTGCTACTGGTAAAAGATGTACAATAATTTGACTATATAAATTATTTCTTGCTTTATTTTTTACCAAAGCATTATATTGGATAAATTTATCACCTTTAATATTACTATTTTTTTAGTTCGGCTATCAATTTCTAGATTGTTAAGATTTTGACACAATTCTTTTTAACTTTTGTTTCTTAATCATGTACATAATCTGAGAAAACAAAAAAACTTCAATAGAATTTTTATTTTACCTGCAAGTTATCAAACTTAAGGAAAATACACCCATCATATTAAGAAAATTTATGCCATGCAAATAATTTATATAATCATACAAGGATAGTTCGACTTTATTTGGAGTAGTATTTACGTAATTTTTATGATTTTTAACTTATTCCATGTGCAATGCGCGTGCCGAGAAACTAGTAAACAGAAATGAAGAGATTAACTTTTTTATAATGCTTATCAAACTAACTTTTTAACCATTATTTTAATCTTCAATTACAAAACCTACAACTATAATATACACTATCCAATCAACATTTCAAACTTTGTGTCCACTCAAACACTATCATTTTATGTTTTGTGCATTTTATCACTTCCCAATCACCGGAAGCAACCTTCACTAGATAACAAGAGAAAGCCACAGAAAATAAGTTAATGGAAGGCCATAGGTTTGTTCAAACTCTTGATTCTTTTCAATTCATCATATCAAACAAAAAGGGAGGTCCTAGTTGAGCAATGAAGAGAAACATACAGTTGCTTCAGAGCAGTAATGTTTCCAATCTCCTTAGGTATACTGCCACTAATGCTGTTCCACATGAAATTCCTTATGACAAAAAGAATGAAAAATGATGATCACCAAAATCACATTACAACTGAATAAAGGCCAAATGGGTGGTGTTGTAGGTACTCACAAATATTGCATATATTTAAGTTGGCCAAGTTCAGGAGCTAATGTACCCGATAGGGACAAATTCATGAGACGCCTGAAATGAAAGAAAAAAGAAAAATTGTTAGTGAATGGGAAAGAGAAAGGGGGAAAGCTTGGGTTTAGAGTAGGTACAATTCTTGAACATGTTGATAACCATCTGTGTCATTTGGAATGCAATGAACAAAAGACCAAGAATTGCAAGGGTCTTTCTCCTTTTCCCAATCTCTGAGATAACCCATCGGATCTTCCAGGCTTCCATGAATCGCCTCCAGCGCCGCCTCTGCACATTCCGGCAGTAATCAATACACAATTTTAAAATTTTATATGATACCACCTAAAACAGTTTCTCTATCTTTGAGAGATAGTGATAAAGTTTACGTACATTATTTTTCTTCTTTTTGTTATTACTCTCTTTCTTCTGTTTTATGTTTCATCATAGATCGCAGGTATGCAGAATTTTTCATAAGTGTTAAGGAAGATAACAAATGAGAGGGAAGAATAACTAATTTTTAAATGTTACTCCCTCCGTCCAACTTTACTTGACCTCTATTGACTTGGCACAGGGATTAAGAAGTACTAAATGATAGGGGTAATTTTACCAAATCACCCGTTGAATATAATTAATGCAATGTATTGAAAAATGTAATAGAGAAATAACTATAATTAATGACAAGAGTAAATTAGGAACTAAGTGTAAAATTATTTCTTGATTTCATAAACTGGACAAGTATTGTTGGGATCAAGTAAAAATGGACAAAGGGAGTGTCGTTTTAGTTTTTCCAAAACTACATGAGATAGCAAATTGTCTCTTTAGTTCTTGGAAAGTTTAAATTTTTTATAGTATGTTTGGTCAAACTTTTAAAATTAACTTATTTTCAAAAATATTTTTCTAAAATAATCATTTTAGCAAGAATCAACTCATATTTGACTAATAAATATAAAAAATACTTTTGAGAACCAAATAATTTAGTTTTCTCAAAATACTTTTAGACAATTACTTTTGAGAGAAAAGCTAATTTTTTTGTACTTTTGAAAAGCAAGTTTCTCTACATTCTAAAAATATTTATCTTTCTTTAAAAACTTAAATGATTACAAAATTCCTCAAACCAGCTACTCTGTGCGTTTTTGTGATGATCATTTTATTTTTTGGAAATTACACTCCTTCACCTTTCATAATATTTATCTAAATTAGATATAAGAAAAATAAATAAGAAATTCACTTATTTTTCTTCCTACGAAATACATCTTAACTTTCTATATTTATCCTTAATGAATATAAAATTTATACAAAATATTAATTAATCTAATAGTATATCTAACAAAATATTTGTTAAGAAAAACTATGTTATAGTTTATTTATATATAATTTATCGATTCGATTAAAACTAATTTTTATTTATTTTTATATATTGAGTTGGCTCAATTTTTGAATTGAATCAATTTTTAATTAAATCATGAAAACCTCTAATTGTAATAGTTGATTGTAGTTGATAAGTGATAACAATAGGGTCAGTGGAAATTACGTGAATGGAGAAATGATAAATATTACTCAGAATGGATCACATATTAATGATATTTTACGGATTTATTATACATTCAAATCCACTAGAAATTAGTAAAATAAAAAACTAAATACGCATAATAATTGAAATCTCAAATGTTTTATATCTTGGCTTAAAATATAAATACACCTAATAATTAAAATTTAAATAAATAAAATTCATATCTTTATGAAGTGTAAACAACTGAGTCTTAGTGTCCATTCAAATTAATCATGTACCAGGAACTAGATTCACATAAAAAGCTAATGAGGACAATATTTTTTTTTAAAAAAACGTAGTTTCACCCAGGGTCCCTTTTGATATGTATTACCTAAAAAGTATCCATTTTAAGGTTGGACTCATGAAAATAATATTTTTTAAAAAAAAATTATTTTCAAAGTAGAAAATAATAATTTTTAAAAATTAAAGTTGTTTTGACCAAATATTTTCAGGGCATCATACACAATATTTAAGTTGAGTATATATGATATACATATAATATATAGATCTATACATACCTATATATATAAGAGCCGTTTGGTAGGAGGGATTAGGAGAAATAATTCAGGAAATGGTATTAGTTAATACTATATTTAGTAAAAATTGGACTCATGTATTAGTTAATACCTCAATATATGGTATTAATTAATATCTCCCATATTGTGGTATTAACTAATACCTTGGGTTTAATACCATGGTATTATATATAAATACAAAAATATCCCTCAAATTCTTTTACATTTTTTTTCTTGATTTTATATTTTATATTTGTAATTTTGTACTAGTAAATTTATTTAAATAAATTATCTTACAAAATTTATTTATTTGTGTGTTCATATTTTCATAAAATAAAAATAAATAAATTTATGATGTCCAATTTTTAAATTTATTTATTTGTGGTTTCATATTTACATAATAGACAAAAATATATTTTGTCATGTCAATTTTATTTTTTTTATAATTAATTTAGTTGAGTGAATTTATTGATACAAAACAAAGTTCAATGATGTCAAATATATTCTCAAAGTTGAGTGACCTTGTAAGATATAAACATTATATTAAAATTACAACTTTCAAATTTTTATGCGTAAATATAGATTGTTTATTTTACAATTATTTACCATCTTTTCGTTTTTAACAATAAATGATCTATCTTTATTAAATTAAAAATTGACGTTTTATTAGTGATGAATTTATTAAGATCACAATTATTTATTCTCAAATAATTCAAATGAGAAAATAACAAATATGATGACAAAATTATTGTTCTCCTAACTAGTTAGAAATCACAAAAAAATAATCTACTGAATTTCATAATAATTCAAGGGTATAATTGGAAAGAAGCTTTTTGTAGAGTTTTAAACCAAACAAAAGATTAGATGAGAAACAATGAACCAAGCACTTGATAAAAAATAATTTCTCTGTGTTACTAATCTTTATATTTATTCATTTTTATACCAAACGACCCTAATGTATCTATAACATCCAACTACGTGTATATGGAATATATACCTTGGGTAATTTTGATTAACTAGATGAGGAAATGAAATATATTGAAAAAATTATCCCGTAATTTCACCCATATGAAAGTTTTAAAACTTTATTTTTCTTCCATCAACTTCATTACTCATAAATAATATGTATCTAAACATGATTAACAAAGTATTAAACTACTAATTTCACAGATATAGAGAATTATTTTGGGTCAAAATCAAACCAAACACCATTTAACCAAAATTCAAATCCAAAAAATTATTTTACATCTTTCTGTGTGGCCATTTGGCCATGAATATATTTTACCTTTTCTGGAGTTGAATTCTAGAAATTATGTTTTGCCTTAAAAAAAATTTAAAAATCACCATTGAACTTTGAATTATTTTCATTTTCTTCCGCACCAAATCACTCACAAAAATTCATAAACAATTTCAATTTATATTTATTGCTAAAGCAAAGACTTACTTTTGTAGAATTAAAATATTGTACAAAGGAAAATAATAAGAGACGCAGAGGAAACAAATTACCTTCAACTGGATCAGTAATCATTTCTTGTTGTCCATAAGCAGAAAAACATGTTGAAAGAGCCACGATCAGTAATATTACTGCCTTCTCTCTTCCCATCTCCAAATATCTTAAACGTCAGTTCTTAAACGCAGAGTTAGAATTTGAACTAAGAGGATTCAAACTTTAACATCAACCCGGTAGCTCCTTTTAGTTGTATAATTAATCCAAACCCATACCTAATATCCAGAAATAGAATATTAAATCACCTACCAGAAAACCTGAAATAGATTGACAAGAGTACTCAAATCAATGTATAAATGGCAGGAAAATAGTAGTACCATTTTAATAAAAACATGTAGTAGATATTGAAATATGCTGAGAGTTGACAATGCCAAACTTGAAATTGTCAAGTTTTGCACTTTTTATATGTATCAGAAAAAGAAAATTAACTAACACAGTTGGTAATGCCACATTGTCAGTGTAAGTTGACAAAAAAGTAATTGGGCAATAGGAATATTAATATGGCAATTTGCTTCACAAATAAATGCACTTTCCAGTGTTGTTGGGAATAAACAATGACTTTATATAACTAGTCAAGTGGACTTGGTCTTCAATTTTCACCTGGCTAACTATGGAGTACAACAATTTAGGTAGCCTCAATATGAATTGGTACACATTTTTCTATTTCAGATAATACCTAACTACCTAGATACTATTTTTTTAAATTTCAATCATACAATTAAATATTAAAATTATTTGTGTTTAGGTATCATGATCCTGATTATGGTACGTCACCTTAGCTTCACTGTTCGTGTGCTGCATATAGTCAATCTTACTTATTCTTAAAAATATTACTATCTAGAGTGCTTCTCCATAAATCCAACTTATGGTTGGCACCCCTGTGGGTTTTGTTAATTAGCACAATATCGTCAACAAATAACATGCATCACGAGATGACTTCTTGTATTATAATATATTGGCATGATATATAAATGTGCCCTTTAATTTTGCCTTACCAAACATCCATGTACCTACAATTTCAATGTGCACAAATAGACACTTAAACTAGTATAAAAGTAAACAAGTCCTACACAATGTAATACACATAAGACACCATGTAGGATGTCACATAGGACATGTGTGCATGTGTTTACTTGTTCAACTATACACAAATTTAAGTATCTATTTGTGCACACCCAAAATTGAAGGATAGATATCAGATGAAGTCAAGTTAAAAGCGCATTCTTATGTATTATGCCTAATATATTCCTACACCACTACATATTTAGAACCATTATTGAACTGATAGTTGAATTGCAGGAGTTATACACAACTCACAGATTCAGAGGCTATTTCAGGATCCTAACAGAGAGGATTTTGAGAAGATAACCAAGGATTATGGAAGAAAGAAGATGATTGAAGAAGATTGAATGTAGGCAAAACAATATGTATTCAGTCATATCCTTCTCACTGACTTATATAAGTATTTATAGCCGAATACAATGGAAGAGACTGAACTAAATCAGTTGCTAATTAATTTTCTGAAACTTACTGAACTAAATCAGTTGCTAACTGATTTTCTGAAACTACAAACTAACTGAATTTTTGACTGTGTACGGATTCTAACTGATTTTCCCACCAAAATTATTAATTACTTTGTTGACTCATCTAATCTGGAAATTTGGTAACAGTGCTTCCCCTGCAAAGAGATCTTTGTCCTCAAGGATCAAAAGATGAAAATCTAGTTTTAAGGATGTTCAAGTACTCCCAAGTAGCAGCATCTGCTGACAAGTCTTTTCACTTTATTGAGACTTGTGCTACTGCCTTATTACCCGTCTTAATCATCCTTCTTTGCAAGATGTCTTCAGGTTCTGAGCAATGGGGATTTTCCAAATCATTGGTGGGTGGGTGGGTCACCTAAGAAGGAACTTTATAACATTTATTTATGAGTGACACATGCACTGTTAGGTGAATCTTCACTGACTCCGGAAAGAGAAAGGTATATGCCACTGGACTAACCTTTCTAATAATCTGAAATGGGCCCTAGTATTTAACACCTAGCTTATGGTGAGGAGTCTCTGATATAGTCAGTTGTCTGTAAGTTCTGACCTTGAAGTATACCCAATCACCAATCAAAAATCTCCTGTCACTTCTATACTTGTCAACCTATTGTTTTATCCTCAACTGGGCCCGTATTAAATTATGCCTCAATAGTGAGAGTTTTAGTTCTCTATTGATGAGAGTATTATCTACTTCAGTAGACGAGGACTCTCCTAGAAGGTAAGGCAAATGCAATGGAGAAAGTCTACCATAGAGTGCTTCATAAGGAGTTAAGTCAATAGTAGAGTGATAGCAAGTATTGTACCAAAATTTTGTCATAGGCAGACAATCATACCACATCTTTAGCACAAAAACATCTCAAATAGGTCTCCAAGAACCTATTAAGAACTCTAGTTTGACCATTACTCTGGGGATGGTATGTTGAAGATAGGTTCAACTAATCACCTTGTAATAAAATTAATTCCTGCCAAAATGTACTGAGAAACACAATATCCCTATAGATGGTGATGTTATCAGGTAGACTATGAAGTCTGACTATGACATCCATGAAAACCTTAGATATGGACTGAGTTGAGTTGTATAAAGATGTTTCAGAGGAATAAAGTGGTCATACTTGCTAATCTGTCAACTACCACCAGTATGACTTCATAGCCATACGATTTTGGTAAACCATCAATGAAATCCATGCTGATTAGAGACCAAACTACCTCAAGGATGGGTAAGGATTGCAAGAAGCCAAGAGAAGCTGCCAAATCAACTTTACTTCTTTGGCACACATCACACTTTACACAAACACCTTAACATCCTTTCTCATTCCTTTTCGATAAAAGAGTGTAAGTAAACTTTTAATGTAGTCTCAATCCCAGAATGTCCCCTTTGGGGTGTAGCATGCCACAAAATGATTATATCTTTCGTAAGTTGTCCCACCTTACCAACAACTAATTTGCCTTTCCTCCTTAGTTTGTTTTGATACCAAGTGAACAAAGAATGAGTCTGTAGATCACATTTCAACCTCTCAATGACTCTCTTCAATTCACTGTCTAATGTCCAACTATCTTTCTAATGTCCAACTATCCTCAATAGGTTGCAACAACTCCGAATTGATATCAGAGATAACCAAAGACAAAAGTTATGCACCAGATACTCTTGAAAGTGCATCAACAACCTTATTTTCAATCCCTGCTTTGTATCCAATGCTATAATCAAAGGCATTAACTTTGGTTAACCACATAATTTGGGAATTGGTGTGAAGTTTTTATTCCATTAAGAACTTCAGAGCCCTTTGATCAGTTCTGATAATAAATTTTTGCCCAAGCAAATACGAAGACCATTTAGAAACTGCATGTATGATAGTTAATAATTCTCTGTCATAGACAGACATGGATGCATGTCTTAGTGAAAGGGTTTTGCTGATAAAGAAAATAGGATGACGTTGTTGCATCAACACAGGCACAATGCCATACTCACTGGTATCTATTTCTACTACAAAGGTCTTATTTGCATCAGGTAATGCGAGAACAAGAGTCCTAGTTAAACCTTCCTTTAGTTGTTCAAAAGCATCAATAGTAGTTGATGACTATTTGAAACTGCCCTTCTTTAAAAGATCAGTTAATGATTTATTGATGATATCAAACTCTCGTAAAAATCTTCTATAATTACCAGCTAATCCAATTAACCCTCTTAATTGCTTGATAATGGTTGGTACTGACCAATTTTGAACAACGAGTATTGTTTTCAGGATCAATAGATACCCCTTCCCTAATAATGAAATGACCCAAATATTCAATTTTATTCACTCCAAAGAAATATTTTCTCTCCTTGGCAAGTAACTGATGATCCTTCATTGTAGAAAACACATTTCTCAGGTGCACTAGATGGTCTTTCAATAGACTAACTATAAATAAGAATATCACAAGGAAACTAAAACAGACTTTCTCAAAAACTTTTGAAACACCATATTCATCAATCTTTGAAAGGTTGTTGGTGCATTAGATAATCCAAATGGTATGACCAAATACTCAAAATGCCCTGAGTAAGTTCTGAATGTTGTTTTTGGTATATATTTTTGGCCATTTTCAACTGATGGTACCGATCCCTAAGGTCTATTTTAACCCCCAAGTTCATCCAATAGATCTTCTACCAAAGGTATAGGGAATTTGTTCTTAACAGTGTGCTTATTAAGATCCCTATAGTCTATGCACAACCTCCATGAGTCATCCTTCTTGCCAACCAACACCACTGGTGATGTAAATAGACTACTACTAGGATGAATAATGTCTTGATCTAGTATCTGTTGCACAAGCTCTTCAATAATGTCCTTCTTAATAGAAAGATATCTATAGGGTCTTTTATTAACACGTTCTGTCCCAAACTCTAACACAATCTTGTGATCATAAATTCTCCTAAATGGGGTAACCCTGTAGGTTCAACAAATAGTTCTCTATATTCTTTTATCAGACTCACTCTTCTAGGATCCTTATCAGGGTTGTCCTTGGTGTCTAATGCAAGTAGTTCAACACTTATATTAGGAATCACTTGGATCATATATAATTAAGATTGATTACCTATTAACTTTCCAGTCTTCCCCACTCCAATAAATGTAATTTGTTTGTTTGTTTGCACCTCTTAGTAAGTATTTTCTGCCTTTGTACCAAAACTCCATGGTGAGTTTGCTGAAATTCATTTTGATATCACCAAGTGTCAATAACCACTGAACTTCTAGTACCACTCCACATTTACCTAATAGAAGTAACAAAATTTATCCAAGAACTTTACTCCTTGCCACAACCAGGAAACTTTGCACAAATTTTTCACCTTCATGGTACCATTTGCTGTAGCATCTGACTGAGGAATAGTTTGTATGATCTGACACCCTAATTGTTCAACCAATGATAGATCAATGAAGTTTAGAGAACACCCTGTGTCCACTAAAATGTGTTATGGTTGTTTAGAGTGATATTCAGTGACCCTCAAGGTCCTATATGCCAGTGAACCATTTAAAGCATGGATGGATATATCCATCTGTTCAGTGCATTGTTGTATCCCCAATTCTTGATTCAGTTCCTCATATTATACTTTTTCCTTAAAGTATTTCTCCTCATCTGCTTCCTCCAATTCCAAAATATAAAGTTTCTTCAAGTTTCTACACTTGTGACCCATAACATATTTTTCATCACACAAGAAACAAAGGTCTTTTGCTCTTTTCTCAAGGATTATTGTCCTTCTCTGAAACTCTTTCTGTACTGGTGCTCCATCTCTACTAGGAGTTGGTAGGATAGACCTATTTTGAACCCCTTGATCTACTCTCTTTCTTGATGAATTTTCCATGTAGGTTGAATTTACAGAAAAAGAATGAGGTTGCTTAATAGCAGAAAGGAATGCTTTTTGCATCCTAGCACTTTTGAAAACTTGAGATAATATTGTAGAGTTTGTGATTTTGACAACAATATTTAACTCTAGTTTCAGTCCTTCCAGAAAACAACTGATAACATTCTCTTGAGATAAGTTCACCCTAGTCAAATTCCTCTCAAAGATAACTTGATAATCCTTCATGTTGCCCACCTATTTCACATTTTTTATTTCCTCCATGGGATCATCAAAGTCAGTACCAAATCTTTCTACCAATGCCATCACGTAATCATTCTGAGTGGTTGGATGAAGATACTCCATGTATCTCATGAAGGATAGATGTCATTGAATGGCTTCCCCTCCAATTGCAGAGCAGCCACCCTATTATTTTCTTCAGTAGAAATATTCTCCATGGAAAAGAACTGTTCAATTTTGAACAACCATGACTTGAGATCCTTCCCATTAAACCTCAAGAATTTCACTCTTGATCATTGAGTGAAATTTGATTGATTGGAATGGTAACTATTATCACTGTTAGGGCTTCTTCCCCTATCTTTAGGTATTCTTTCTTCTGATTGATCTTTTCTGAAAGGTCCTTCCTTAGTTTCTAATAGTGTCTTGTCTTGTTAATTCTCCCTAGAATTTACTAATTGATTCTTCAATTCGATCACTGTTTGATCCAACTTCTCCGGAGAAGAAATTTTACCTGCTAAATTTCAATCTTTGTTATCAAATTTTGTATCATATCATGTAAGTCTCCTACATATGAAGTTGTAGGTTTGTTGATTGGGTCTCCACTTGCTCTTGTCCCTTTCGCCATTGATGTCAATGACTTGTATGGATCTGATACCACTGATAGCTGAATTACAGGAGTTATTCACTACTCAAGTATTCAGAGGCTATTTCAAGATCCTAACAGAGAGGATTTCGAAACGATATCAAGGATTATGAAAGAAAAAAGTTGATTGAAGAGGATCGAACGTAGGCAAAACAATATTATTCAGTCATATCCTTCACACTAATTTTTATAATTATTTATAGCTGAATACAATCGAAGAGACTGAACTAAATTAATTGCTAACTGATTTCCTAAAATTACAAATTAACTGAATTTTTGATTGTGTACGAATTCTAACTGATTTTCCCACCAAAATTATTAACGACTTTGCTGACTCATCTAATCTGAAAATCTGATAACATGAACATCATGTCATTTGAACAAAAGATGAAAAGTAAGACGATTAATTTAGAACCATGGAGAGCATCAACCGTACGCCAGGGGAAGGTACACCCCTCTTGTAGTTTAGCTATGAAATAATCAGATGAACCTTTATATAATAGGGGACCTCAGTGAATACAATAATAATGGATATGTAAGTCACAACTATGAAGAAAGAAATTGTTGTCAGCTAAAATTTTGAAGTTCATTAAAAAGGATGGATAACAATGAGTTTGAAGATGTAAGGCTATAAAATTAATCCTCATGTCATTATTAGATTACTTATTATAACTTATGTAGGTAGTTGTAAAGTATTACTAAAATAGCAAAATTATTACGAGTTATGACAGATTAACATTAATTAATATTATTTTTATTTTTAATTAATTTTTATCATTTATTATGAAACAACTACCTAGAATTGCTATTAGGATTTTTCTTTTTCAATTTTTTCGATTATTTTACTGATTTGACTTTTTCAAATAAGTCATTTAATGCTATTTTTAAGGAGTTAATAATTTATGGATTTTTTTCATTTATTTGTGGTGTCTAATATATTATACATCCCTTTTTTTATTAATTCTTTTATTTATGATTCTTTTAATATTATTTTTTTAAAATATTTTTTTTATAGTCTCATGATCAATAATCAATTTCTGGTTTTAAAATTTATTTCTATTTTAATTAATTTTTGCTATTTATTATGAAAAAATTACCTAAGAATTCTATTAGAACTTTTTTTAAAATTATTTTGGATTTTTTATTGATTGAAATTTTTTAAGAAGTCATTTAATTTTATATTTAAGGAGTCGATTTTTTGTGAGATTTTTTTCATTTATTTATGGTGTCTAATATATATTATATATTTCTCTTTTAAATTTTCTTCCTTTATTTATGTTTTTTTTAAAAAAAAATCTTTCTTTTGTACTCTTCATGATCAATAATCAATTTTTTTTTTTTGTTTTTTACGGATTGCATATATGTAAAAATTGATTTTATGGATCTGAAATTTTAAGTCAATACTATTTTTAAATCCGATTTTAAATTAATATTGACTTAAAATTAATTTAAATTATTAAAACTTAAATAATCTTAAATCACGTGAAATACTTAAATTACTTAAATTAAGTGTAATTTTTAATCACTTAAATCTGTATTGACTTAAAATATGAATTTTTTAAGTAATTTAAAATTAATATATATTTTAATTTAAGTGATTTAAAATTCGAATTTAAAATTAAAATAAAACTATTCTAGACCTAATAATGACAGTGATATCTTACCTTGATCACCTTAAATGACCATATTAATTGCAACATGATTTCTTTTGGTTATAGCACAATCAATGATCACACGTTTTTTAATTTTTGGTTACAACATTCATTGATTACATCCTTTTTTATTTCTTCCATATTTGAAATGATTTTGATGAATTCTTCTGAGTAATTCTTTTAGATTAATAATTTATGGGATTTTTTCTTAATTTACGAGATTTTCCAGATTGTTGCTTTTTCCTTTTTAATTTATTTTGGATCTTTTAAGTATTGAATTCTATTTAAGGAGTAATTTAATGCTATTTTTTTAAGGAGGTTGTTATTTATGAAATTTTTTCTTTTATTTATGATGTCTAATATATTATATATATTTTTTATTTATTCCTTTATTTATAATTATTTTTATTTTAAAATTTTTTAAATTTTTTTGTAGTCTCCGTGATCAATGATGAGTTTTTAATTTTTTAATTAATTTTATCATTTTTTACGCATTATATATCTATAAAAAAAAATATTTTTGTTCTGATTATAATTTATTTTTATAACCATACTTTTTTTTTACGATATTGTTGGTTTTATTAAGGATATGTCAAGTTCTTGTCAATAAACCAAATATATATCACTAAAATACCAAAAATATGCATCCCACTATTTTTTTACTTGTGCTCTATGTTTTAGGAATATTGTTGGTTTTATTAAGGGTATGTCAAGTTCTTACCAATAAATCAAATATATATCATTTAAATACCAAAATATATATCTATAAATTACAAAAATAATATTTATGTCTGTCATTCAAAAACAACAAGGATATATTGAAGTATAAATCTTGATACCCAGTCATTCAATCAAATACAAATATATATACTTCAATCAAATATAAATATATACACCAATTTAGGTCACTTAAACATCACAAATATATATCCACTATTTTAAAAAAAGCAAACATACTGAGTTTTTCAAGTATATCGTTGGTGTAATTTCATGGTATGTCAAGCCCTTACCAATATATCAAGTATATATCACTTAAACACCAAATATACCAATTACACACCCAAAAAAATACAAAAATATCTCTTTTAGGTTTTATTCAGGAGTATGCTATTTTTTTACGAATAGACCAAATGTATATCATTAAAAAATCAAAGGTACTAATTTTTTCAAGTATATAATTTGTTTTATTAACAGTATATCAAGTCCTTACAAATATACCAATTATACTTCAATTAAATATAT
>JBCEWC010005455.1:0-24950 GCA_038996855.1 Solanum aculeatissimum
AAAAGTCAAATTCACTTTCATTACTCTCATGCATACTTAACAAGAGTCAAATACATTTCATAACCATGCTTCATTGGACTAAAAAGGCAAATACACTTTCATGTCAACCTTCATGCATGAGAGTAGCTCCATACTTGTCATATCATACCATATCATATTGGTGTAAACACCCATGGTTGCTTAAAGAGCCATATCATAGACATTATGTGATCACATTCTTATCATAACCCATACTTGTAAAAGCTCATAGTCATAGACACAACTACAACCCACAACTCAATTCAATTAAATAAATCAAAATTTAAAGAACCCAACATTAAAGAAAGCTTAAATTCATAATTTAAAGAAAAGGGTAATTTAAAGAAAAGGGTTCTTAGGTCTTCATGGATGAAAGGTTATCCATGAATCAATCCCACATACCTTGAGATTAGCCAAAGAAATTGGATGATTTTGCAACAAGGATGATTGTTTCCAAATTTCTTCAAGCTTTCATCAATAGAGGTCAAGAGGATTGAGAGGATTTTGGTGAGGCTTGAGGAGTGATAGAATGAATTAGAGGGGATTAGGGTTTGATTTAGGGGAGTTTGGAGACTTTAGAAAGGATAAAATGGACATAGGAGTAAACTAAATTATGAATTAACCATTAATGAGATGGACTAGATCACAGAAAACAAGGCCTCACGGAGGCCACCCAGTGGTCGTGAACTTGCTCACGGACCGTAGGCCTATCCATGAGACAACACTTAGTCTCGGCTTTGGCTTGAATCTCGGGGGATTTTCTGGACCAACTCACGAGGGGCCTCATAAACCGTGTAGCTGTACACAGACCATGTACTGGTTTGTGGATCATCACTTGGTCCTGAGTCAAGCCCCGAGCCTTAGGAAACTCTCTGGAACACTTCACGAGAGCCCTCACGGACCGTAAAGGCTCACACGGACCGTGAAGTGGTCCGTGGAGCTCCACTTGGTCCGGGGCCTGGTCCAAGCTCTAAATGAGCCTACTAGAACAACTCACGGGACCTAGCATGGACAGTGAACCACCAAACGGTTCGTGGTCCCTCACTTGACTCCATCCCAAATCCTTTTCCCAACATATTTCCAAGTACGAGCAATCTCACTGCAAAGGCCATACCTTTCACATCCAAACTCCGAATCGAGTGAAACCAATTGTGTTGCAAAGATAAATCAAAGAAATTCGATTTGATATATAATATCTCACATAATTCATCTCATACCAAGATATATGGCTTTTCAAAATCCACGCTGTCTAGCCGATCTCACAATCTTCCACTAAAACCATTACTTTAAATTCGGCCACTTAAATACAACCCATGACTATCAAAATTCAACCATGACGAATCCAACACTAACCTTGACCAACCATTATGAAGTTTAAAAATTTTTGAGTCGTTACATTCTTATTCTTTATGACCACCCCCTTCTCTGACCACGATGAGGCTGCAATACTAATCAACGGGGCAAGCCAAGCTTTAAGGTCATCAAGTGGTTTTTTCTCAATCATGTCGGCCAAATCATGGCGAGTCCAAAATGTGCATCCTAATAAATCATTTATTTCGGTCTCAATGCATGGGAAGGGCACACCACACACTTCCACCATATCAACCATCTTCGGAGCAATCTTCACACGGTCTTTGATTTTGGGAATCAACCTGGCATAGGTCTCATAGACTTCTCAAACCCAACTGGGGACATATGGATCTCAATGTATGGTGAAATGTTAAAACCGATGAAATTTCAAAGTATCCCACATCTCGGGGTATCTATCAACCACCCCATCAGTAGATAATCTACGCTCTTTTAATATGGCTCTCAACCCCATAACCTTTATATGGTTAGATGATGTGGTGCAATAATTTCTCGGATGACCTAGGAAGTTTAGAGAAGTAGATCATGTGTTGCCTTCGATATTTCCTATAATATTTAATGCAAACACCCTATTACAAAGATGATACCCTCCATCACTGATAATCGCTCTTCGGATACCAAATCTAGTCAAGATATTTTTCTTCGAAAAGTTAATCACTCCCTTTGCCATCACTAGTAGGTAAGGCAAGCGCTCCAACCCATTTCAATACATAATCAACTGCTACAAAAATATATTAATTCTCAAATGAGCTTATGAATGGACCCATGAAGTCCAAACCACACACATCAAATAAATCAACTTCAAGAATAGGGGACAAAATAAGTTCATATTTTTTAGAAATATTACCTTGCATTTGGCATTGTGGATATGCCTTGACAAAGGCATTTGCATCACAATTCAACCATGGCAAAACATATCCACTTCGCCGCCGTCCAAATACATCCATGATGACCATTAACTGGGAAGGTATGACATGCATCCATAATACCATTCATTAGCACATCTAGAACACTCCTTCTCACCATGTTGTCTGCACATTCTCTAAATAAGTAAGGTTCATCCCAAAAGTTTATTTTCACATCAAACAAGAATCATTTCTTTTGATTGTAGCTCAAACCATCCAGAAATATTCCACAAACAAAATAGTTAGCATAATCGACATAACAAGGAACTTGACTTCTTTAATTAGTCATTTTGATTTTATCTGTAAATCAATCATCAATTTCAATGCTTCTCTCATCACTACATTAGGTTCAAGTCGAGAAAGATGATCAGCACTTAGTTTTCTCATCCCTTTCGATCTTTCACCTCAAAGTCAAGTTTTTGGAGAAATAAAATCCACTAAATCAACCTTGGCTTGGCTTCTTTCTTAGCCATCAAATGACTTAACACAACATGATCAGTGTGAACCACAACCTTAGACCCAAGTAGATATGCCCAAAACATTTTTAATGCATAAACAACCGCAAGAAGCTCTTATTCCATGATAGTGTAATTATTTTAGCCATATTCAATGTCTTCGATGCATAGTAAATCTGATGAAATAATTTATCTTTCCTTTGACCAAGCACCGCACCCAAAGCACACCTACTAGCATCACACATTACTTCAAATGGGAGATTCTAATCTAGGGAAACAATAATTGAGTCTTTCATAAGCCTCTCTTTCAACTCTTTAAAGGCTTTCAAACATGATTCATTTAATTCAAATGACCAATCCTTCTCTAGGAGTTTGCACAATGGATTAGCAATTTTTGTAAAATCTTTAATGAATCTTCTATGGAAACTCGTATGCCCAAGAAAACTCTTCAGCCCTTTTGATTGAAATGGGAGGAGGAATTTTTGCAATGATATCCACTTTTATTTGGTCCACTTGCAAACCACTAACTAAAATTTTATGCCCAAGAACAATTTCTTCTTTCACCATGAAATGATATTTTTTCCAATTCAAAACCAAATTGGTCTCCACACATCGCTGCAAGACCTTTTCCAACTGAATTAGGCAACAATCAAAAGCATCACCAACCACCGAATAATAACCATGAACACTTTTATTGAATCTTCAACCAAATTAGCATAAATCAAGAGCATACATCATTGAAACGTAGTTGGTGTATTACATAACCCAAATGGCATTCTCTTAAAAGCAAATATGTCATAGGGACATGTGAAAAAGGTTCTCCTGATCTTGGGGAGCAATGAAAATTTGGTTGTATCTGGAACATCCATCCAAAAAATAATATCAACCTCTATCGGTAAGCCAATCCAATATTTGATCTATGAATGGCATGAAAAAATAATCTTTCTTGGTTCATGAATTCAAACACTGATAATCCATACGAACTCGCCACCCTATCATTTGTCTTGTAGAAATAAATTGTTTTTTTCATTTTTACCACAATAATAACCCCTTTTTGGCACACATTGCACCAGACTCACCTACCTACTATAAAAAATAGGATAAACAACATCGGCATCTAACCACTTCATTATTTCCTTCTTTACAACCTATTGCATTAGAGGGTTGGGCCATCTTTGATTCTCGATAGTAGGCTTGAAATCTTTGACTAAATTAATTTTATGAGAGTAAATCCCAGGAGGGATTCGGATAATATCTATTATTGTCCACCTAATTGCCTTGATAAACTTTGTCAACACACTAACTAGTGTCATATAATGACTCAAAAGGGTCATTTCTATGGTTTTACAATTATTTGGTTGATGTGAGCATGTGTATAATGATCTTGAACCATTGGTGATCTATTGGGACTATTGGATGGCTATTGGGACTATTGGGATGGCTATTGGTTGGGTTATTTGGGAGTTATATGGAGTTTCGAGTTGTCATGACCAGAGTCTAGGGCCTAGACATCACTCGACGAATGGGAGACTCAAAGGAAACCCAAACTAGCCTCTTACTTATCATTGGCACATCCTTGGTTGTGGAAGATTAAATCAAAGAATAACAAGTAGCAAATAAATTCTAGGGGAAACGGGACTTTGGACTCAAGCTATAGGGATACATAGGGAAGAGGATTTGCATAAGTCACATAACAAATAATGTCTAAGGGGCGGTTAAGTAGGACTCACACTATGGGGGTATTTCCAGGACTTGGGACTTTCATCTCTTCAACAACAAACAACAAGCATAGAAGGGGATAAAGGGACTAAGGGAAGTATTGCATAGAATATAAAGAAATCATAGGAGTCAAGAACATTTCATAATAGTCATATCCAACAACACCTCTATCATGGATGGAACGGGGGCCAAGACATACTTCCAGGCTCATCCTCAACTAGAAAATATCCATAAATATAGAAGACTTAATTAAGCATGAAAGGGAAATGGATGTCGTCCCTGTAATGGAGGACTCACCAAAGAAGTCTTCCAGAAACTCCAGCTAGCCACGTGGAGCAGAATGAATAGGAGCTCTGGTCCGTACTTGGTGAGATTATGTAGGTAAAAGACTATGCGTTAGTACTTAGAATGTATTAAGTATGTGGGGTGCAATGAAAGCAAGGAAACATAGTATAACAATACAAAATGCATAATCATAATCAATAGATAATAGATCAATATGGCGTGCATGAATGGTACTTGAGTCAAAATATGCATAGAGACAATCAAACTTGCATAGCTTATGTACATACATATATGCGAGGAGATCGTAACTGACATACAAGACCAACAAAGATACTACTTGGAATTAATGCATGATTCCCCCCCCCCCCAACGGAAAAGAGGTGGTCTACTTGCCAAGGAAACCAAACTTAACTCCACATAATGGGTAAATTAACCTAGATAGATCCACTAGTAAAAATCCTGTTTAGGGAGCATAACATAAACCTATGGTGGAACATAGTTAAGAGACCAAGAGTTTGTATAAGGAACCCTTAGGTCAAGCCCCCACCTTAAGCCTCCTTCAGTGCTAAGTCTAATCCTACAAAATACTTAACATAATCATAAATATCATTATTACTAGAAAGACTTGTAAAATCGTGGTAACATGGCATGAGTAGCTTATTCACATAACTTGACCCCTACAAGTGAGCATATACCTTATACTAGAGGGTAAAAATATTCATAAACTTGACCCCTTCTAGTGGCATAGCTTTACGCATGTGGGTGGAACATTCGAGAACTTGACCCCTTCTTATGAACATGGTGAGTACATGAGGGTATAACATTTATCATACTTGACATATAGACAATATTCATTCTCAAGAGGGTAGGATATAGCACAAGGACTTAATATTTTCTTATAAATCATAGAAAAAAATTATGAGTTCAAAAAATGCTTAGGAGTCCACATAATTATTATCTCATGCTTGTCTTGTAAATCATGCAATAATCTTCATCATGTAAATTTAGTCAAACATGGTGGGTGAATGCATACATATCCAAAATCATGCAATTTAATAGTATACTCAGGAGGAATGTAAATCCATTTCAGTTGAAAAATCAAATCGATTAACCCACCAATGTAATAGAAAGAAACCCAAATTTAATATCATAAAATTTGTCTTAAAACTCATCATCTCCATGGTTCATAACATGTATGGGTTCAAGAATCATACTCCAAATTATGGAACAAACCTTCAATAGTTATTTATATATAAATAGTCCATACTTGAAGAACCCAAGCTAAATTTGTATACATAATGCATAATAATAACATCATATGCAAGAATTTATAAAATACTTTCATATAGTTGGAGAAGAAGATGGTTGGACTTGTGGAAAGAATGGTCCCCACAATCAAACCCACATACCTTTGTGTGATTCTTGTGGAAGAAATCTAATTATGAGATGGAGGAAATGAAACCCTAGCTTGCACCTCACACTTGAATTCCTTGAAGAACTTGAGAGTGTTTGAGAGAGTTTTAAACTTAGGACATTTTTAGAATGAGTGGGAATAGGGTAGATTAGGATTGAAAAAGGCTGATAAGGGGATCTTAGAGGGGTAATATGACATAGTTTAATTTCCAAAAGGTAGGAAAGGTCGATTTTTACCCTTTTTAAAACCTGGACGGACCAGTCCACGATATCCTGATTACGGGTCATGGACCATTCCACAATTCTTGAAACCTCTTATGGATCAGGGGTTCTCCAAACATAGGCCACTGGAACTCTCTACGAAACCACCTTCACGACCCATGAAACTTTACACGAGTCATGAAGTCCCCTCGTAACCACTCCTTGCCTTAGACAGATTTTGGCCCTTAAGGTCCTTTTCATAAAGAGAGTTCATGAGTCGTAGAGCAATCTATGGCTTGTACTTTAGGGCTAGTAAATCCTTCTAGTATTCCATTAAAATGTCCACTTGTCACTACTACTTCTTGTGAAACCATCCACGAGTCGTGGATCACTTCACAGGCCATAGACTGCCTCGTGGAATCAAATCTCAAGGTATTTTTCTATTGTCAGCATTCCCAAGGTCTTCAAATATGAGGGGTGTTTCAATATCTCCCCCTTGGGATCATTCATCCTCGAATGAGGCAAGATTAGCTTGAACAGAATAGGAAGAGGCACATATCATGACAAAATGCAAAAATGCAACTCAATCATTAACTTTGTAAAAAAACCATCAAAATTATGCATCAATTTCCATTAAAAAATTAGTTTCATGATCATGCATGCATGCACAAGAGCATAAGGCTGAAATTCAAGAATTGACATTATAGACAGGATTTATATTTTTACCTTAGGCTCAATTAGAGTGTAAGAGGTATGGATATCGCTTTTTCATGTCCACTTCAACTTCCCATGAGGCACTTTCGACTTGTTGATTCTTCCAAAGAACCTTGACGGATGCCACATCTTTGTTTCTCAATTTTTTCACTTGCCTATCTAATATTTCCACTAGGACCTCCTCATATGTCAAATTTTCTTCTACAATACCCACCACGTCCAAGGGTGCAATAGAATTTGGGTCACTTACACACTTCCTCAACAGGGATACATGGAAGACTAGGTGGACCATGCCCAACGCCTTAGGAAATTCCAATTCATAGGCAACCTTACCGACTCTCCTCAAAAATTTATATGGTCCTACAAATCTTGGCCTCAACTTTCCATTCTTACCAAATCAAATCACACCCTTCATGGGTGAGATATTTAAATAAACCCAATCATCAATGTTAAACTCAAGATTTCTCCTTCTTACGTCGGCTTAGGACTTTTGTCTACTTTGAGACATTCTCAATCTTTTCCTAATCAACCTCACCTTCATCAAAGCTTCCATAACCAAATTCGGACCTAGCAAGGCAATTTCCCCTACATCAAACCACCCAATCGGGGATCTACAATGCCTACCATGAAGAGCTTCAAAGGGAGCCATTCTAAGACTAGAGTGATAACTATTGTTGTAAGCAAACTCGATGAGTGGAAGATGATCATCCCAACCACCTTTAAACTCCAAAACACAAGCCCTAAGCATATCTTCAAGAGTTTGAATTTTCCTCTCGGCCTAACCATCTGTTTTAGAATAAAAGGTTGTGCTAAGCTTAACCTTGGTAACAAGACCCTTTTGAAAAGATTTCCAAAAATGAGAAGTGAATTGAGTACCTCGGTCCGAAGTGACAGACAATGGTACCCATGCAACCTCACCAATTCATGAATGTGTAGCTTGGCATAGTCTTCAATATCATTGGTCGTTTTAACCAATAGTAAGTGAGGCAACTTAATCATTCTATCAACAATAACCCAAATGGAGTAAAAATGCTTTCTAGTCTTCGGTAACCCAATCACGAAATCAATGTTAATTTCTTCCCACTTCCAAGTGGGAATCTCTATGTCTTGGGCTAGGCCACCCAGGCTTTGGTGTTTGGCCTTGACTTGTTGGCAATTGTGATAACTGGCTATGAATTTGGTGATATCTCTTTTCATACCGCCCCACTAATACACTTCTCTCAAGTCTCTATACATATTTATAGACCTACGATGAATAGAGTAGGATGAGTTATGTGCCTCCTTCAAGATCATATTATTCAATTCATCATTGTTAGGCACGCACAACCTATCCTTATACCTAAGGACACCATCTTTCTCTTGGGAGAAAACCTCCATTTTACCATCTTTCACCAACACTTTCAATTCTAGAAGAATGGAATTGAGGTCTTGCTTGGATTTGACCTCTTCAATCAAGGAAGATTTGGAACCATCAACAACCACCATGCCCCTATATTCAACTTCATCCAACCTAACACTCAACCTTGCCAATGGGTGGACCTCTTTGTCTAATTCTTTCTTTCCCTCATCAACATGAGCTATACTCTCCATCGATACCCTACTTAGAGCATCGGCCACAACATTAACCTTGTTGGGGTGATAGTGCATGCTCATATCATAGTCCTTAAGTAGTTCCATCCACCTTCTTTGCCTCAAATTAAGATCTTGGATGAACACATATTGGAGACTCTTGTGGTCAGTGAACACATCCACATGAACCCCATATAAATAATGATGCCATATTTTTAGAGCAAACACCACGTCCGCTAGTTCAAGGTCATGGGTGGGTAATTTACACTCATGCACCATTAGTTGCCTAGAAGCATAGGCTTTGACCTTGCCGCCTTGAATTAGTACATACCCCAAACCAACCCATGAAGCATCATAATAGACCGTAAACCCTTCTAACCCTTCCGGTAGAGCAAAAATAGGAGCGGACGTAAGCTTATCTTTCAAAGTTTTGAAACCCTTTTCACATTCTTCTGTCCAAACAAATTTTGCTTTCTTTTGGGTTAATTTGGTCAAAGGGGAAGCAATGGAAGAGAAACCATTTACAAACCTTCGGTAGTACCCCGCTAAGCCCAAGAAACTCCTAATATCCATTAGAGTCAATGGCCTAGGCCAATTCCTTATCACTTTCGTCTTCTTAGGGTCCATTTTGATCCCATCACCGACACTACATGCCCTAGGAATGAAACTTCTCTCAACCAAAACTCACATTTATCAAATTTGGCAAACATCCTTTCATCTCTCAAAATTTACAACACTCTCCTCAAGTGATTCACATGCTTCTCTTTACTTCGGGAGTAGATCAAAATATAATCAATGAATACAATCTCAAACAAATAAACATAGGTTTTAAATACCCTATTCATAAGATCCATAAATATTATCGGCGCATAAGTTAAGACAAATCACATCACCACAAACTCAAAGTGCCCATACCTAGTCCAAAAAGACCTCTTGGGAACATCACACTCCCTCACCCTCAATTTGTGGTATCAGAATCAAAGATCAATCTTAGAGAAGTGGCTAATCCCTTTTAGTTGGTAAAATAGATCGTCTATCATTGCCAAGGGATACTTGTTCTTTATGGTGACGTTATTGAGTTGCCGATAGTCAATACACATCCTAAGGGAGCCATCCTTTTTCCTCACAAACAACACTAGTTCACCCCATGGTAACTTACTAGGCTTATGAAACCCTTCTCCAGTAAGTCCTTCAATCGGTCCTTTAACTCTTTTAACTCTACCGAGGCCATACGGTAAAGGGGAATGAAAGAGTATTAGGGAGGAGGTCTATGCCAAAGTCTATTTCCCTTTTGAGAGGAATACCAGGAAGCTCTTTAGGAAAAATATCAAGAAACTCATTAACCATCAGAACCGACTCGATGAGAGAGGCTTTAGACTCAACATCCAAAACTCTTACAAGAAGGTGAATGCAACCCTTAGAAATCAACTTTTGATCCTTAATACAAGAAATGAACCTACCCTTGACCACCAAGTCATGACCATCCTACTCAAAAATGGGTTCATTAGGGATTTGAAATTTAACCTAGCAGGTTCTACAATCAATGGAAGCATGATATGCATGTAACAAATTTATCCCAAGAATAATATCGAAATCTACCATGTAAAGCTCAACAAAATCACAAGGAAAGACTTTATGCATTATAAACACGGGAAAGCCCCTATAGACTCTTTTAGCAATAAAGAACTCACCAACGGGGGTAGACACCTCAAACGGTTCACATAATGACTCGGGACGTACATGAAGATTATTAGCAATAAAAGGAGTAATAAATCTAAGGGTGGCACCTAGATCCAATAATGCATACATATAAAAGTCAAAGAGCTTCAACATACCGATAATAATGTCAGGCATTTCATCTACTCCTTGACTCTCTTAAAGAGCATAGAACTGGATATGACGTGGAGCACCACCTTGTTGGCCACCTTGGGCTCTTAGATCAACATGAGCACCTTGTCTTTGAGGGCGGCAATCTTTACCCTTGTTTTGAACATAGAGACAATCAACAACCTTGTGGCCTATCCAACCGCATTCATAGCAAGCATTTGTATCCCTTAAGCATTTGCCACTATGATTTCTCCTGTATTTTTGGCACCTTGGAAAAGTCATTCCATTATTTCTTCCTTGTTCCTTAGGGTCGGGTACCCTATCATAAGTCAACATTGGGTTGTGGGAATTGGATGACCCTTGGCCTTAGAATTTGTGGCCTTATTGAAAATGACCACCCTTAGTGCCTTGAAAACCACCATCATACTGAGCTCTCTTGGACTCCCCACTACTTCTCTTTTTAAGTTTCTGCCCTTCAAGTTGCTCGACATAAGTCATGAATCGAGAAAAGTCCATATCACTTATGAGCATAGTTGTGTGACACTCTTCATTCACCAAATCGGACACCTCCAACATAAACTTGTTCATCCTCTCCCTAGGGTCGGCAACCAAATGAGGAGCATACTTGGAGATCTTGTTGAACTTAAGGGAATACTCTCTCACACTAGATGAGCCTTGTTTGAGATTCATGAACTCCATTATATTTGCCTTTCTCAACTCGATGGGGAAGAAATAATTTAGGAAAGCGGCTTTAAACTCCTCCCATGGGATGGGGCCACATTTCTCCCTCTCTCTCCCTCATTGAGTGAACCAAATTTATGCAAGGCTCTTAAGTTGATAGGCTGCAAATTTCGCCTTCTTCTCCAAACTCACCCTCATGATAGCTAGTACCTTGTATACCTCATCAACAAATTCTTAGGCATCCTTCTCTATTTTGGAGCCATGAAACTCCAGAGGATTCATTCTCGTGAAATCTCTCACCCTAGAGACCGATGTGGGAACATGGGGAGCTTGGGCTCCTTTGTTTAATTGGTTGGTCATCGATTGTACCAACATAGAGATGAAATTTTGATACTCGGTGTGCGTGACCCCTTCCTTACCTTAGGGAGCTCGAGGAAGCAGAAGGGCTGGATCACCCTCGGGGGTAGGAGCTCTTTAAGGCATTTTCTTTGGCGGAATGATCTACAAGAGCAAAAGACTCTCCGTTAGGAGAAAGGGAAATCTTAATCAAATACTATAGCATGACATAGACTATGAAGAAGTGAACCATTTCCTAGAATGTCTCATAGATTCTCACTCATAGTTGTGGCGCGCTTCACAACAATGAATAAGACTCTACTTGACACTATGTGTTGGATTTCTAAGGACCATTTAAAAACCTACTTCTCTGATACCAAGCTTGTCACGACCCAAGTCTAGGGCCTAGACGTGACTCGGTGAATGGGAGACCCAAAGGCAACCCAAACTAGCCTCTTACATATCATTGGCACATCCTTGGTTGCAGAACCTTAAATCAAAGAATAACAAGTAGCAAATAAATTCTAGGAGAAATGGGACTTTGGACTCAATCTATGGGGATACATAGGGAAGAGGATTTTCATGAGTCACATAGTAAATAATGTCTAAGGGGCGGGTAAGTAGGACTCACGCTATGGGGGTATTTTCGGGACTTGGGACTTTCAACTCTTCGACAACATACAATAAACATAGAAGGGGATAAAAGGACTAAGGGAAGTTTTGCATAGAATATAAAGACATAATAAGAGTCGAGCTCATTACATAATAGTCATATCCAACAACACCTCTATCATGGATGGAACGGGGGCCAAGACAAGTTTCCAGGCTCAGCCTCAACTAGAAAATATTCATAAATACATAAGACTTAATTAAGCATGAATGGAAAATAGATGTTGTCCCCGTAATGGAGGACTCACCAAAAACGTCTTCAAGAAACTCCAGCTAGCCACGTGGAGGAGGATGAATAGGAGCTCCGGTCCCTACATGACGTAATATAACATTACAAAATGCATAATCATAATCAATATATGATAGATCAATATGGTATGCATGAATTGTGTTTGAGTCAAAATATGCATAGAGACAATCAAACTTGCACAACATATGTACATACATATGAGGGAGGAGAGCATAACCGACATATAAGACCAAGTGAGCTACTACTTGAATTTTTTATGCATGACCACCCACAAGAAAAGAGGTGGTCTACTTGCCAAGGTAAGCCAAACTTAACCCCACATAGTGGGTAACTTGACCTAGATATAACCACTAGTAAAAATCCCATTTAGGGAGCATAACATACACGTATGGTGGCATATATTTAAGAGACCAAGACTTTATATAAGGTCCCCTTAGGTCGAGCCCCTACCTTAAGCCTTCTTCGGGGCTAAGTCTAATCCCACGAAATACTTAACATAATCATAAATATCATTATATCTTGAAAGACTTGTAAAATCATGGTAACATGGCATGAGTAGCTCATTCACATAACTTGACCCCTACAAGTGAGCATATACCTTACACTAGAGGGTAAAAATATTCATAAACTTGACCCCTTCTAGTGGCAAAGCTTTACACTTGTGGGTGGAAAATTCGAGAACTTTACCCTTTATTATAAACATTGGTGAGTCCATGAGGGTATAACACTTATCATACTTGGCCCCTTCATGTAGACAATATTCATTCTCAAGAGGGTAGGATATAGCATAAGGACTCAATATTTTGTTATAAATCAGAGGAACTTTTCATGAGTTCAAAACATGCTTAGGAGTCCACATAATAATCATCCTATGCTTGTCTTATAAATCATGCAATAGTCTTCATCATGTAAATTTAGTCAAACATGGTGGGTGAATGCATACATACCTAAAATCATGTTATTTGATAGTATACTCAGGAGGAATTTAAATCCATTTCACTTGAAGAATCAAATCAATTAACCCACCAATGTAGTAGAAAGAAACCCATATTTAATATCATAAAATTCATCTTAAAACTCATTATCTCCATGGTTCATAACATGCATGGGTTCAAGAATCATACTCCAAATCATGGAACAAACCTCCAATAGTTATTTATGTATAAATAGTCAATACTTGAAGAACCCAAGCTAAATTTGTATACTTAATGCGTAATAATAACATCATATGCAAGAATTTATAAAATACTTTGATGTAGTTGGAGAAGAAGAGTGTTAGACTTGTAGGAAGAAAGGTCCCCACAATCAAATCCTCATATGTTGGTGTGAATTTTGCAGAAGAAATGTGATTTTGAGATGGAGGAAATGAAACCTTAGCTTGCACCTCACACTTGAATGCCTTGAAGAACTTGAGAGTGTTTGAGAGAGTTTTAGACTTAAGGTATTTATAGAATGAGTGGGAATGGGGTAAATTAGGGTTGAAAACGGCTGATAAGTGGATCTTAGAGGGTTAATACGACGTAGTTTAATTTCCAAAAGCTAGGAAGGTCAATTTTTCCCCTTTTAAAAACCTGGTCAGACCGATCTATGAAACCCTTACTATGAGCCATGGACCATTCCACGAGTTGTGAAAACTGTCATGGATCAGGGGTCCTCTAAATATGGGCCACTGGAACTCTCTACAAAACCACCTTTACGACCCGTGAAACTTTACACGAGTCGTGAAGTCCCATTGTAAACCACTCTTTGCCTTAGATAGATTTTGGCCCTTATGGTAATTTTCACGAAGTGAGTTCACAAGTCATAGAGCATTCTATGGTTCGTACTTTAGGTCTCATAAATCCTTCTAGTGTTCCCTTAAAATGTTTATTTCTCACTACCACTTTTTACGAAACCATCCATAAGGCATGGATCACTTCATTGGCTATATATTGTCGTGTGGAATCAAATATCAAGATGTTTTTCTACTGTCAACATTCCCAAGGTCTTCAAACATAAGAGGTGTTTCACGAGTTAACTGGGAAATTATACCTCTAAAATGAGTTTTCAGGTAAAGTCCTAGAAATGGCCTCAGAGTGGAATTCTAACGATTACATTAGCTCCTGAATGGCTGATTTAAGCTAGGAGCATATCCAGTAAAATTATATCATGGATTATAAATTTGGTCACTGAAATCGATTAATAATTGACCATGTTGACTCCCTCGGGAACCGTACCCTATATGAGAAAATTGATTGTGTGGTTATCTTTATAACATCAATTTTGATCTTGTATGACACTTCATTTGATATTGAGGACATTCAGATGTGATTTGACCCTTCCAGGGGCTTTCCATAAAAGTTGCATATAAAGAGGTGGGACCCTCACTTTATTGTAGGAAGCTCTGTTGGAAATTTTGAATGCATTGTTGGATCCAAAATGTCAAATTTCATAGGGTTACATAGTTCATTTGCAAAAATCAGAGTCTGGACTAGCCCAAAATGGCGGGAAAAGGGATTGAAAAGTTATGGAAATGAGAGAGTGATGTGGCATGTCTTGGAGCTGCCACATGGTATGACCTGCCACTTCCACGTGGAAGTGAGTGGCAGTTGTATACCTATATATATGAGGTCAGTTTCCCAAGAAAAGGAATGTATATGTGTACATATATTTTTCCAACTTTACATGGCAAGTTTGTGAGCAGTTTTTATCCGATTTGAGTGATTCAAAGGTCCAAGTGACTTGAATTTTCACAAGGAATGTCATGGTGAAGTTTGATTTGGGATTTGGTGTATATTTTGAGGTAAGATTTCTATTTTAGCTGTTGTTTCTCTCGTAACTTGTGAAAAACTTTACGTGTTGATATTGTTACCAATTCTTGATGGAATTTAGTAAAGCTTGAGTCTAAATTGATCTACGCTCTAAGAAAAACACTGTGATATACTGGGTTTCTACTGATTTTGACCGGGTTTTGAGAATTTTGACTGAGAAAGATTAGAAAAGAATATTTTCTCGATAATATTTTTAACTTTAATTTTGGGTTTTTTCTCGGTCTTCTGGGGGCCGTTTTGGGCCAAATTTTTGGATGTAGACTTGGTTTATCATAGGGAATATTTTGCAAAATTTTATTTAGGATTTTGTGTGTGGACCCTATTTTTCCTGTTTTAGGCCCAATTGATGTAATTTCACAAGTTTTTCAAAATTTTACAATCAATGTTATTGTATTGACCTTGTGAACTAGGAAGTGATTCGGAAGGTACAAGCTCAAGTGAATCGACTCAAAACATGAGGAATCATTTGCCAGGTAGCCTAGGCTTTCTCTAAACCTTAGACTGAGCTAAAGTATTGAATATTTGAGTTGGAATTTGTAGATGTACTGTGAATGGGTTGAGCTATGGGATTTATGTTGTATATAGTTGGTTGTGAATCTGCATGTGTTGTATATGGTCATATGGGATTTCAATCATTGTATTGAGTGTTGTGTTGATTGTGGCTGCTTTACTAGCTGTATTCTTATAATGTTTGGCTAAAAGAGGGTCTGAAAGAGGTTGGTTGGGTTACAAACATATGATAGGTATATTCACTGAGCTTGACTCTTACTTGTATGTGTGGGTGGTCTGAGGCTACCAAAATATACTAGCTTTTGAGGCTGACCTATGATACATGCTACCTTATGCGACAAATCTAATATCTATATCTGGTTGGTATGTATGTGTATGATGTAACTGCAGTTATCTATATATTTTCTAAGTACTTAGGGTAGAATTTCCTAGTTGAAAACACTATTCTACTATGCCCTGTGACTTGTATGATCTTGTATACTGTTTTTATCCATTATGGACTTGTGCTACTAGTTGGTGATGGGAGTGTGACCCTATTAGCAAGGGGTGGGTTTTATCCTACAGGATTTTGAGGATTTTCTGTGATGAGATACTAGTTGGGTGGGTTAGTTCAAGGTATTAGCAACCTATTAAGAGAAGGGCACGTTATTAGTGGGCCGACAGGTGGTTGCCTTAGGTGATATTCTTTATAGCAGCTGGGTTGCGACATGATTTTGGGTAGGTGATAACCTTCTATTTATCTAGTCTCTTGGGTGTTAGCTTAAGTTATATCGACGCTGCCCTATGAGTTATTTTACACTGAGAAGGTCCTGGAAAAGGCTGAATATGAGCTAGTACCTAAGGACAAGCATGTGTTCTGACTTGACTCATACTTGTATAAGGGTGTAGAGTCTGTTTCTACTGATATATGTTGACCAGGAGACTGTCTATTGCTTATATGTCGTACCGTGGCCTAATTTTGGTATAGATATGACTCTACTAGATTTAGTTGTCTCGGATACTGTTGATTTGCTATGATTGACTATATTTACTATAAGCACTTGTGGTTGACGGGGTTATAGTGTACTTGGCCTTTCTTGGGCATAACTCTACAGTGATTTGTGATACATATACACTCTGATGTACTATTGGTAGTTGTTATGCATCGGTTCTTTCCATCTGATGTTGAGTTTCCATCTGATGTTGAGTTATCTATTTTTATCTGAGTGAGGTGGTGTATTTTGTGTTTTGATAGGGATCCAAATCTTGATAGGCTATAAAAGGATTAAGGAGGCTCAAGTAGAGGCTCATTTACTTAATTTCTTATATGAATCTTTTGTCTCCAGCTATTGGGGATCCCATTTTTGTACCAACACAAGATATGCTTATTGGACTCTATGTATTAACGAGTAAAAATCATCGAGGTATTTGTGTAATTATATATAATTCATGTAATTTCAGAAACTATCAAAATAAAAAAAAAGTGACAATAGTTACTATAATTATACGAAAGAACCTTTTTTTCGAAATCATATGATGCAATTGAGGCTTATTGGCAAAAACTATCAAAATCAAAAAAGAAGTGAAAATAATTACTATAAGTATACAAAAGAACCTTTTTTCAAATTTATATGATACATTTGGGGCTTATCGACAGAAACAAATCAATTAAGATAGTCCTGTGTGGCTCCGGTGGCTACTAGATCAACATGTTATTGCTTCAAGAGAAACTCCCATCAAAGTTCATTATGAATCTTTAGGTACTTTTTATGAGATTTATAGACACTAACTAATAGTAAGAAGTCTAAAACAATCCTTTCTATATACATTTGAACCACTGTTGATCATATTGCTCTTTATCAAAAATTCAAAGAAGCTATACAGGGGTTTTCTCGGACCTATTCATATGGTACCAAATTCTATGATACTGTGGGACTTCGATGCTACGCTCTGAGACCTAGTTGACACACCGTGTAAGTCAAGTCTCTAGTGGCCACATTTAAGTGTTTGAGATCCCGAGTGATGCACCATATGGTCCCATTCTCTGATGGTCACGTTTGAGTGTCCAAGACTAGGGTGCCGATTCTAAAGAGGTCTGAGAACTTATTGTTACCTTATGCCTATGATATATCAGTTATATTATGGAATACTCTCTGTTACACTATGATTGATTGTTACATTTGAGTTTTCTACATACCCAGGGGATGGGCTATCTGTTATGACCTGAGTGAGATGGTGGCTATGTGTGACTCTCAAGAGACATGATATGATCTGGGATCCAGATTCGAATAAGCTAGAGAGCGATTATCTGGTTCTACGCTCTAAGGCCTAGATGACGCACCCTGTAGTTCAAGTCTTTGATAGCCATGTCTGAGTGTTTCAGTTCCTAGGTGATGTGCCCCATGTTCCAATTCTCTGAAGGTCACATTCGAGTGTCTAAGACTGAGGAGTCGATTCTAAAAGGGTCCGAGCAATAGTCATTACTTTAGGCCTGAGGCCCTGTTGACTACAATTTTGGGGCTAGGCCCCGTTGATTGATATTTTGGGTCGAAGCCCCACTGATTTCACTTTGGGGGCGAGGCCCCGTGATTGAAATTCTGAGATGAGACACCTTTGATTATGCTAGGGAGATTCTTTCTACCGCGGGGGATACATCCCGCTGTTTTGTTTATGGTCAGACTACTTGGCCCTGGCTGACTGCCCGACTGGAGGCCAGGTTAAAAGGGGTTGAGGACTACCATAACACGAGGGTAGGTCCTAGATGTGACATGGCGAAAGAGAGCCCAAGAGTCCTCGATCAATCCATCTTAGCATCATCACACACATCATCGGTTCGGAAGCGTGTAACATAATAAAACAACATATAAGTCTAAGGAATTTTGGGGCTCTCGACTCAAGCATAGGGATGTTGCCGGGAATGGAATAAGCATGAATCACATAGCACATAGCAATTACGTTCTAAGGGGTGGATAAGTATGACTTAAGCTAAGGGGGCAAGAAGGGTGAGGGACTTTCCACATAAACACATATCCAATCCAATAATCATAATGGTATGAGCGGAAACGAGAGCATAACATAAAAAAGCCATTATCAAACATAAGTAGTCATCTCATTACAATCAAACCCATAGCATAATGTAGATTAGAGTTCGACATGTCCAAAAATACCTCTACATAAGATGAGATGGGGCCTCAATATATTTTGGGCTCACCCTCAAGTCATAAAATAAAGAAACATAGAATAAAGACATAAGGTAGATAAAAGTGGGTGTTTCCATGGGAGTATAGGACTCACCATAAGCAATAACTTCAAGATCTCCAACTAGACGTCCAACGATGGATGGAAGTCGCCTTCGGTCCCTACATGATTGGATCATGTAAATAAAGAGTATGGGTTAGCACATATAATGTACTAAGTATGTGGGTATGCTATGCACGTGAACATGATCCTACAATAAGACTAGATGACAAGGGCACATATTGGTATGGAAAGAATGCACATAGCCAAGGGAGTAAATATCATAACAATATGCAATGTTATATCATGATGCATGAATACAAACCTACATATCATAGAGGGGATGTGACCTCAACCGACAACATGAGAGACCAAGCGAGCTACTATTTGGAATTGGACTACTTGCCAGGTAGATCCCTAGTCAACTCTTAAGCAAGGTGATACATAACAAGTCAATCCCATCAAGGGAGATAACCCATGGTGGCACATGGTTTGATGGAAAGGAGTATGAACCCTTGGAGTACTCCACCCCAACTCCAACTCCTCGGTGCTAGATCTCATCCCACAGGAATACATATACACATTGCAAGCCTTCAAAATAGATATTTGACCTTTCATTCAAAACAATGCATAAGTGGGATAAAACCCAAATCATAATTCAAATCTTTCCATAATTAGGCTCAAAGGCCAAACAAGAGTTTCCAAAACCAATGCAATAGGAGTAGCTAATCTACATAGCATATCATGTCATGTCTTATCATAATATATCATATCATATCATAATGGTGTAAACATCCATAATTTCTCAAAGAGCCATAACATAGACTTGTGTGATCATATTTAGTCAATTCCCATATCATATCGACATCAAGTCATATCATATCATAACATGAGGGTCAAGCCCTTATCAAAAGTTTCATAATAACAAGCCTTTCATGCTCATGAATGAAATATATGGATGATCAAGAGTAGCATGGGTATTGGATATCATCATTTAAATCATCAATACAAGAAGTTCATATCCAAAGCATAATGAAATCATCAATTTAAAGCATAGTTCTTAATACCCATACTTGAATTGAAGAACCAAGGGGACATGTATTTTTGAATCATCATGAAATAAATGGGAATCGTCAATTAGGGGCTCAATCCACTTTGAAATTTATAATTTAACACAGCCCACACTTCAATTTCAAGTAAATCATTCATAATCTTAAAGACCCATTTTCAAAGAAATCAAAATACATCAAATTAAAGAAAATAGTTTTTGGGTCTTCATGGTTGAAAGAGAAACCATGAATCAAGCCCACAAACCTTGAATTAACCAAGAGAAATAAGAAGATTCTGAAGAAGAATTGAAACTCCCTAACTTTCCAAACTTGTCTTCAATGGAGGTGGAGAGAAAATTGAGAGAAGGTTTTGAAGAGACTCAAGAGATTGAATGAATTAGGAGTGATTGGGGTTCAATTTAGGGGTTTTAAGAGAGTTTAGAAAGACTAAAATGACCCTAGGATCAATTGAAATTATAGTTTAACCATTAATGAAATGGAGAAAATAACTGGGAACAGCAGAACAGCTACATGGACAGTACAACAGCCCGCGATCCATGAACTCGATCGTGTGGCTACACTTGGTCACGACCTTGGATCGCAAATCTTGGGAACTTTCTGGACCACTTCACGGGTTGGCTCACAGGTCGTGAGGCATCACACAGACTGTGAACTAGTCCATGGAGCCTCACTTGGCTCAAAGTTCTGTCCTAGTAGATACAGGTCGCGGAGATATGGATGTTGAGATAGATGTGTGTCCACACTAGGGAGGATAATATTACAAATGAGATCGTTTGGGGGAAGTTAGGGGTGGAATATGTGGTAGACAAAATGAGAAAAGTGAGACTGCGATGGTTTAGGCATGTACAAAGAAGAAGTGTTGATGCTCTTGTCAGAAGGTGTGAGAGGATAGATTTAGGAGTTACGCAGAGGGGTAGAGATAGACCAAAAAAGTATTGAGGGAGGTGATTAGACAAGATATGGCAACTTCATTTCACTAAGGGCATAACCTTAGATAGAAATGAGTAAAGGTCGCGTATTAAGGTAGAAGGTTAGAAGGCTAGTAGGGGTAGCATGATGTCAGACCTTGTGATATAGTAGGTTAGTAGAGGTAGTCGTATTGTTATATATTGTGTTGTTATTATTCGTCATCTATTTTGTTACTTTTACCATCTTTATAAATTTTCATTTGTTGTCCACTCTAGTCATTTTATATATAGTATTTTCTGCTTTTGAGGATGATATTTTACAGGAGGAGGGTCTTTCAGAAATAACCTCTATATCTCTATGAGATAGTGGTAAGGTCTACGTATATTTTACCCTCCCAGACCCCACTTGTGGGATTTCACTGAGTATGTTGTTATTGTTTCACTATATTCTCTCACTTATGGTGGAAATTTTTGGTTGATATTTCGTGTGTATATTTGAGATTTCCTCTTCTGGTTTTGCAATTAATCTAATTTTGAGGAATAGATAGTGGACTAAGGAAGGATATGTGGTTAACCTTGGATTATTATATAATTTGAAGAGATTAGATCAGGTTATTGTCTGGTAATGTATTTTGAAAATAAGGTATCAAAAGATGAAACTTCGTTGAAAGACTTCATGAACGTATTATCCTTTTTCATTAGTCATCCAGTGATGAGGGTGGAACTTGCATGGCCTATTAGATATTCAAAGTGATTTGACAATTTGATGCACTGTGATTAAGTGAATGACTATGTTATGAGTACGATAATTACGAGATTTCAATTGTTGGGTTCATCGTAAAAAAGATGGATTTCTTAGTATAGGTTGAGAATGATATAGTGCTAATTAAGACCAGAACTTCTACTGTGGCTTCTTGGAGTAGGTATGTAGCAAGGAGTGTTAAATAGGACTACTCTAATGGTGTATGTATGTATTCACTTGACTAGGGTTATGGGCTATATTTCTTCTATTATTGATCTGATTTGTGAAAATGATAGATATTACTTTATTAGGAATAAAAGTAATTTGTTAGTGTATGGCAGCTATTCAATAGGAAGAAAAGTGTGGGCTATTTTAATGTGAACTCATCGGTGGGTATGGTATGTTCTAGTGGTGTATCTAATGGGACTTCCGATGTGGTACTGGTAACATATGAGAACAAAGACAATACTAGCTACTAAGGAATTATCAGTTATTCCACCTACTTAAATAAAGGGGTTTGATGGTGCAGTCACATTTAGGAAACAATTGTTTTTAATACAGACACTTGAGTTTGGAATCGATCATAACAAAAGTCACAATGGTGAATCTTGGTATCGGTAATAATGTGTTTAAGTATGAATTTATTTTGAAATTTTATTTGGAGGATAGTGACTTTATTGTAAGCCAAAAAGAGTGAATGGTAATTGAGATAGTGGGTTTATGGAATAAGGAGATTTTAATGGGTTTGTTTATGTGAAAGAAATTGAGAATGTTATTAAGAGAGTATATGTGGAAACTTTGATGTTTGTTAAATTTGGCTAGTATATATCGAGTTTGAAGTATCATATCAATTATCAGATCAATTTTGTAGGATGATGTGGCTTTGTTTGCCTTGTTCGGGTTGTGGCAGTGGGATTAAATGTGCATGAATTGAATTAAAAGTTATTGAGTAAGGTTTGAGAAAGAAGTCTATAGATGTTCAACTCAAGTGTAGGGATAGATTCTTTTACGGCTTCGAATTCGATAACTTGAATGACTTGGACTCCCAAAGGACGACATGGTGAGATTAATAAGAAAGTGGTGGATGAAAAACTAACTTATACAATCTCCAAGGCATGTATTAATTTTGATTGAAAAAAAGATTGATTTACACGTGGTGTGAATCAGAATTTAGGTTCTCATTGTAAGTTACATTCGTGGTAGTTGGTTTCGTGAAGGCATTGTTTATCTAGGTAATAAAATGATTGAATATGTTAGTTATTGATCATTTAGAAGGACTTATCCATGGTCTAGATTGTAGATTTTATTACTTATAATGATGGGAGGGCTTAATGAAGTTTTAATTTGAGTAGTTTGGTGTAAAGTAAGGCAATCTGCTGAGAAGTTTTTGTTGAGAATAAAAATGATAAATGGGTTAAGAAAAAGTACAAGAGCCTTGGGCATATATTTAGAATTGGGTCATGATTTTGGGTTAAGTATTCAAACATCTTAACAACATTGCATGATGGATACGTGTTAAGAAATGTGTAGAAAATGAGACAATACATATAGATCCTTGTTTAAAGTTGAGAATTATATGGATTTTTTGTTTTAAGTTTATATGTAATAATGTAAGATGGGTTGTCTAGGCATATGGATATGAAATATTATCAACTACCTTTCTGGAAAAAAAATTATTTTGGTTTGAATGATAAATAGTAATGAACGAGGAATTCTACATTTTTATGTTAGGTGGGATTGTTCAATCTTGGAAGATGACTCATGGATGCACTACAGAAAGGACTTACAATTCTACATGCTTATTGAAGATTTTAAATCAGGTGGATACCACTCTATTGATGAAAGTTTGATAGACCATCGGAATGAGTTATATAGACATTTGGTGGTGAATAAAGGTTATGCGCTTATGGTATATAAAATCATTGGGATGATCAAGGGCTTCTTTAAGTTTTAACATGAGGGTACGAATGTTTAAATATAGGTCGAGGCCTGACATGTGAATGATTTCATGTAGTTGAGATTGGTTTCTGATTCAATAGTTGTAGCTCATGGGAAAATCACCATCAGAATTGAAATTAGTGTTATTGGCCTTGGGTAGGGACAATTTCCAACATGGGATACTTAGAGTTGGCCTGAGACAGATGGTAATACTTCATTTGGGAAGAAGAGAAGTTATAATTTAGGGTTATAGATAGTGACAATGTAATTTCCAAGGAGTTATGACACTAATACTAATTTTGGAAGCATGAGTAAAGAATTATTAAGATCATGATATTTTGTTGATATTAGATTTGTTGATTTTAGATGTGGGATTTGTAGTGAATATGTTGGGTTTTAATAATTTGAGTATGTTACGAGTCGTGTTGGTAATCAAATAAGGAATCATGTGCAGAGAAGGTTCAAATAACTGGGAACTGAATAATTGAAAAAGCTTTAATGGCAGATATCAAAGGGGGATTATTGTGTGTGAGGAAAGAGAGAATATTTTGTAATTAAGGTACACTAGTACACTGCATGTGAAAACCTGATTAAGAGTGATTGTATGAGAACTATCATAGGAAAATACAGTCTTTCGATGGTTGATAAGTAGTGAAAATACGAAATTTGTGACGCTTTAAACATGGGACTTTTGCAAATTCTCAAGAACTTTTGTTGGTTTGATGTGTGTTTTATGGTGTTTTACAAGAAACAGGTAAGGCATAGGAAGTTTGGACAAAGTGCAAAAAATGAGCCAAAAAGTATCAAAGTGCAGTCTAACGATCTGAAAATTTTTGAACTTCATAATGGTTGGTCAAGGTTAGTGTTAAATTGGTCGTGGTTGAGTTTTGGTAGCCATGGGTCGAATTTAAGTGGCCGGATTCAAAACGGACCTTTTGGTGAGATTGTGAAGCCAGTTGGAAAGGGTACTTTGAAAAATCATAACTTTTGGTACGGAATGAATTGTGTGGACTGCTATATGTCAAATTGAAGCTCTTTGATTTATCTTCGCAACGCAACTGATTTCACCTAATTCGAAGTTTGTGTGTGAAAGTTATAGAAACAACAGTGGAACTGCCAGTAATTGGAAGGACGCTGGGAACAGGGTTTGGAAATGGGCTAAGGACTGGACCACGGACCATATGGTAGTCCACCGTCTATGAGAGTCCTCGTGTGGTGGTCCAGTGAGCCCCTAGAGGCCAGGGTCTGTCACGACCTGAATAGGGGGCCTAGATGTGACATGGTGAAGAAGAACCCGAAAGTCCTCGATCAAGCCATCATAGCATCATCACACACATCATCGGTTC